>MSTJ01000624.1:0-16883 GCA_001956345.1 Ramalina peruviana
TTGTTGTCCGGACTTTGAGAGAAAAGAGAGATTGATGTTGCCATCTTCAGAAAGCAGTCCCCAATGAATTCCAGGCGTTCGTAATTCTTGCCCATCCCCCGTTGGACATGTATCTGCTCCATTCTGTGCTCTTCTGTATTATCGGAGTCTTTTGTAAAGGCTTCCAGAGTAAGCTCTGGCGAACACTTGAAGTTGAGGGCTTCGCAGGCCTCTTGCGTGATAAGGTAGGCTTCTATTCGGGTGATGACTGAAGGAAAAATGTAGCACATGGTTACAGCTGTAATGGGAAGGGAAGAGAACCGCAATGGCTCAGGACATATGTAGCTCCTCGTCTTGACCTTGGTGTCCTTCTCGGGAAAGTCTCCCAACCAGTCATTCCGGTGAAGTACTCGATGCGCCCTAATGACGGGTTGATCTGGGCACCAAGTCGCCCGAGCTCTCGACTTGGCGAATAAACTCACGCTATAGTCAATGATGGAATTCATATGCCTATGTTTGGCAGCGTCACCTGGGACCTCGTCAGTCGGTCTCATCCCGGGTTCCATCTCCTCGGTAAAGAACCGCCGACCGCCGTCCCAACGATCGACGACGTACTTGTTGACGAGCTGGCTGTGCGGGATATCGACCCTCCATGGCATTTCTTCGTTGGCAGCAACATATCTGATAGAGTCCCAATCTACAACGTTCGCGGTATTGCGATCAGCATTTCGATGGCGCCAATCTGGGAACACTGGTGCGATCCAATATGACATCTGAGCAACGTTGACCTCAAAAGTTTTGTTGAAGATGTCCTTGTAGATACGCAGTGTGTACTGATTGACATCGTCGAGGGTTTCGTCCTCGATGTCCATCGGCTTTGCGAGACTCTGGGATAGAAGATCTGACGACTTATCAATCTGCAGATTGAGTGGAAACGATGGCAGATGAGGTAGACGTGTTCTTGTCAGCAGAGCTAATGGCTGACACGGCCGGCCAAGGTTTTCTGGGTGCTCCAACTCCAGAACCGTCACGTATAACTGCCTCGGACGCGTGCCCCGGGTCTGCTCCCACACTGAAGGCTTGACTTTCATCTCGTAGGCGCTAGTCTTTTTGCTGGTTATTGCAAGATGCGCATTCCTCATCTGAGGAAGCAGTTTGTGATATGTTGGTATCAAATTGTTGTCCAAGTGGCCCATTTGGCGCAGGAGACAGCAGGCCTCAAAGGCCGCTGACCGCTTGGCTATCATTTTTCGACCAGCTGCCCGTCCGGATGCTGAATGGAGTGGAGAAGTCTCCGGTAATATGACCTCACAAGTGTACTTTTTATGCTCAACAGAGATATTGTAGGTGATCTGAGGCGCCACATCAGCATTGTGCGGCAGGCACCCAACGAAGTGTTGCAAGACTACCAAGCCGGAGTTGTAGGTCAGTGTAGCACCGGTTTCAGGGTCTTCGTATCTTCTGTAGCCACGTTCTTTGACCAAGGCAGTTTCAAGTTTGTAGKTTGAGCCCTGCAGGAGCCGATCTTGGGGGAGCGCTTCGCAGAATTTCCTCATYTTTGTCTCCCCCTGACGAACCTCRTGCAGTCTCTGCAARTGAGAGCCGTTGTCCTCCTCTACCATGTGAAGGTATYTCGAGTTCCGATGGCGGGCGCGACCTCTACTTTGAATATACTGAATGAGGGTAGTGTASAGATCGAAYCTGATGATGAGGTTGCAGTCMGGGATGTCGAGGCCTTCTTCCGCTACTGAGGTCGCGATCAAGCAATTGAGCTCTCCCCTTCGAAATYTGGTAAGCGTTAGGACTTGCTGCTTTACACTGAATYTGACGTCCCAAGCATCGCTTGACCTKGTGCCCATGAGTAGACCCAAACGTATGTRTGGTGTCGCAAGTCGTTTGAGGACCTCATTAAGTAGTCTTGCGGTATACCTCCGAGTAACRAATATGATGCACCGAGCCTCTGTRGGTCTCTCGTAGGTCAACTCAAGATATCGTTGGAGMAGCAGGACTTTCGGGCTAAGACAATTCTTCTCCTTGATCAGAGGCTCGAACGGCCATCTGGATACGGCGTCTTCGGCTTCYCGTATTAGCTTCATTTCGGCATCAATTCTGGCTGCRGGYTTGTTTTCCTTGTTSGCAAGATATTCAGTCTTCGTTTCCAGTTTTCGGGCTTTCTCATCAGCAAGCGCCATAATCCATAGATAATCCGCACACCAGCTTCCTAGCTCAGCAGTAGCCTCGCGTGCCTTCAACAGGATCTTAGAAAAGCCGTGGACTCCAGGGAAATTCTGCTTCATGTGGATGCTCAAGTCGGTATAATACGGCCATTCTAGATGTCCATACGTGGCTACCTCCTCATCTGGTCTGCTTGTCACCATCTGCAACAGCGATAAGTCGGAAGCGGTGGTGATCTGGGAATGAAGCATAGCCTCGAGCTCCTTGGCGGCTCTGACAGGATCGTCGTTGACATCTACGGGAGACGCTGTCATTCCGAAGATTCTCGGTCGCCAGGCTGTTTTGTGAGGGATGTAGTAGTCTTTCATGATCCTGGCGTAGGCGTGGTTCTTCTTGGCGTGATGAGCCTCATCAAAGATTAGGAGATTGATGTCTTCCAGGGAAATGAAAGAATGCATCAGACACTGGTAMAGGATCTCTGCAGTACAAACAATGACTCGGTTCTCACTGAAGACCTTCACCCAAGTCTCTTTGGACCATAGATCGCAGCCCATTTCGCCACAGAAGCGGTCAATCTTCTGGTCTAAATTGCACTCGAGGACGGCATACTGTTGAAAGACGAGAGTGACGCAGTCGACCTTGTTCAAGGTAAGCGCTCCGCGAATGCAGGCAGATCCGTTGTCAAAACAAGATACTTACGAGAAAGAAGGCGATCCTTGGTCGTTCTCCATTCGCTCGTTTCTCGAGCTCTTGATCAAGAATGTGCTTTAATAGCAGTACCGCTATGAGCGTCTTGCCGGATCCTAGGTACTTGTTAGCTGGGCTAGTGAAGGTGTCTGATGAGCTCTGAACCACGGACCCGTATCGAGCACAGCAATGGTGTTCTGTAGCTTGGCTTTTTCGAACAACTCCATCTGATATTCACGAGGATCGTTGACAATGACGTGGGATTCCTGTTTCTCCATCAAGGCCTTGATGGATAGATCTTCATCCTTGACGCCTGCTTCGGCAGCTTTGATCTCTTCCTTTGTCGTCTTTGCTGCTCGTTGGGATACACTGTAATATTGCTTAGCATGACCCATGACCGTATGTTAGGTGCTAAAGATTTACTAATGGGCGAAGATCAGATCCTGTGCTCTCCGCTTCTCCTGTGTCGTGTTGTTGCCTGATGTGACAGGTTCGTCCTCCGAGCCTGACTCGTCGAGGAAAGGAGATCCTCCTCCATCATCGACGTTCATTTTGTCGTCAACACCAGGCTCTGCGCGTTCGAGGTCAGTAGCGGCGAGGGCACCTGTATCAGCGACCTCGTTATGCATGGACTTGACAGGTCCGTTTCGCGTCGACTCATGTTTGAGATCAGAGTCAAGCGTAGCTGCAGGCGCCATAGCTTGCACAACGCATACGAGTCAGAAGCCCCAATGTTCTAAAGTGTAGGAGACAGCAGAGTTATTAGGAAGAAAAAGACTGAGATCGGGCAATCAACAAAACGGTATTATTGACAGCTTGAGTGAAAAGAGCTACGATATTCAAGGTGTCAACATTCACATAAGGCAGATGTTGAGCCAAACACAGGGAGCCACATYACTTCCTTCAACAAGGATTGTCTACGATGTTGGAATACTTGTGTTGAGCTTGATCTAAAACCTAGATCTAGCCCATTCAAACGGGTCGGCTGCATTGCTGCCACAATCTTGCCAGCAGGTTTGTATATGGTAATCCAGCGTCAAGTCTCGCAGCAACAGCGAAAACACGCCGGCGGCCCCAATTCCGCATCTGTGACGTCTTTTCGATGACCGGCAAATCGGTCAGACGAACGACAATTCACTCGATTCTCGTCCTGCACCATGACCAGAGCATGTCTCTCCCAGACCCAGCGCATGACGAGACCACGGACCAATCCAAGCTCRCCAATGGCAACGGCCACCCTCTCCGCACACTCTGCGAAAACCTACACCAGAAGATCGAATCCTTCCTACAGGAAGACTTCCAGGAGGAGAGATTACGCTCCGTGCAATCGCAATGCCGSCATTCGCTGTCGATMATACAGGAGGCGTTGGATAGATATCCGTGAGTGAAACCCTCCCCCCCTTTTCCTCCCAACAGCTCCGACCACTTCCCCCCTGTTCCAACCCCTACCCTCATCGCCCCGCGCCCCAGACAGTCTTTCACCGCTGACACAATGATTGAAAAACCCCACAGCATCCCCACCCTCTCCTTCTCCTACAACGGCGGAAAAGACTGCCTCGTCCTCCTCCTCCTCTACCTCTCCCTCCTCTCCACSCMCCCCYMCCTCCCCGCCTCACTACCCGCAATCCACATCCCCTGCCCCGACCCTTTCCCCTCCGTCGACCGCTTCGTCTCCACCTCCTCCCTCCRCTACCACTTGRACYTAACCCACCAACTCCCCGCCCCCTCATCCCCSACATCRATGAAATCCGCYTTCAGCGCCTACCTSKCTTCCCCSSCSGGYCAACCCATYSARGCSATMTTTGTGGGGACGAGGCGCACCGATCCCCATGGGGCCAAGTTGTCGAARTTCGACGTGACGGATCGCGGGTGGCCGAGTTTCATGCGGGTGCATCCCGTGTTGGAGTGGCGGTATGGGGAGGTGTGGGCGTTYTTGCGGTGGATGGGCGAGGAGTGGTGYGAGCTTTATGATGAGGGGTATACGAGTCTGGGGGGCGTGGGGGATACGCGGAGGAATCCGCGRTTGAGGGTKGTGGATGCGGAAGGGGGGGAGAGGTGGTTGCCSGCGTGGCGGYTGGAGAGTGATGAGGCTGAGAGGGATGGGCGGAGTTGAGGGTATGCTTTTTTTGGGGAGTGGGGGAAAGGCGGGGATGGGATGTTTGGAGAAATGGAATCCATCTCTGGAAGATTTTGCGTGCGTCACGAGGAGGTGGGCGKATCTGGCGAGYATGTTGACRACCGCAASGCGTGCATTTCGAGGAAATTGKTCTCGCACATAGATCACGATGGTTCATGGTCGATAAACCACATCATCCACGATTCATAGTATTCCCACTCCCCCTCGGATTCGCCTCTGTGAATTCATCCCAATCCCTCGCCTTCATCGTCTCCAAGTCCGCCTGCTCCATATCATCCTCATCCACCACGATCCCGCCCCCACCGCCTGACCCACCACCATCACCACTCGGGATGCCACCCCTCCTCCTCTCCTCATCCAAATACTCGTCAATCGTCATCGTGGGCAAACTATGCCCGGGCCGGAACACCCCCTCCTGCAGCCTCTGCCGACTGTCCAGCAACGTGAACGGCTGCAGTGGTTTCCCATCTTTATTCAGTATCGGCCCTGCTTTCCCCTTGCGATACAGATCCGACAGCGAGGGGTCCAGCCGATCCGAGTAATCTTCCCGGCCACCACGCAGGCCGTTCCGTTCCCGGTAATCCGCTTCTTGCTCTTCTGGGCCGGGAGGCGGGGTCGGTGGCATGGAGGCGAGGATCTTGAGTTCCTGGGCGATCATGTCGAGGGATTGGAAGGCGTGGTGGGTGTTTAGTTCGATCTCGGCGAGGCGGAGGTCTCGGAGGGCGGAGTCGTCTTGGTCCAGGGCGGTGGGGTTTTGGGAGAGGTGCTGCGATTTTTCAGTCAGGCAGGGTTAGTCCTCCGAAAGTATGTAGTRAGATTGGGGGGGGGCAAACATSAAGCTYCTGTTTCAATTGCTTCTCCTCCTTGAAGCGAGTGATCTTCGTGTCTCTCCGCGCTGCTGCGTCGTTGCTGAGTAGGAGGGTGAAATTGTCTCGGTCCCCTAGATATCGTTCGTATAGCTTGCTRTTGCTCTTCGACAGTATTCGGTAGGTGTCTAATAACTGGATATATCTTTCATGGAATATTTGCGCTTGTTTGAGCAGATGCTTGCGATCGAGGGCGGTTTGCTTCATGATGATGTCGGCTTGATAGTAATCGATGGAGAGGTACCTGTACGAAAGCGTGAGCTTGGTATCTTAACTTGTATCATGTTTGGAGGCTCACTGGAGATCATTAGAGGAGATATCTTCTAAAAGCTCGTTGGGGCTGAAGAGCGAGATTCGATCTGCGAGTTTGCGACATTGCTCGAGAGCTTCGATGGCGGAGCGGACGTTCTCTTGATATAGAGGGTCGGTCGCGGAGGCGAATGCTTCAAGGTTTGAYCTTTTGGATTTTGCGGTCGCGAATAGGCTGCTGAGGGAAGTCTCTTGACGGTCGTCCATATCCAGTATATGCTAATGTACAAGAGATTGAAGAATTTGTTGAACCTGTCTACTGCACGTCCAAATTGCGTAGGAAAGCTGCGGGGAGGATTGCGGAGCTGCTCCGCGGGCCCCGCTCCCAGAGACGCCCCTTTTGCTCCCTTACAGTACTCATGGTCTATCACGATCAATATTTCAGCTTCATATTGTAATAGCATTCCATTTGTTCTTGTGAAATGTATAATGGGAATCATTCGCTGTATTGTATCTGTTGATACACCACTTATGATAGTAGACCAGAAGCCATTGCTTCCAGATCTTCAAGCGTCTCAGGCTTGTGAATCTCCCTGTCTCCTTTCTTCCGCCTCGACAGAGCCTCACTTGCAATACCCTTCTCGAACCATTTCTTCGGCACTTCCTTGACTGGCTCAGCGCCATCATCSTCCATATYCGTGKCATCGAGAGGCTCGGCATCGCCTTCGTCTCCCTCAAAGGGAACAAGCTCGACCTGCGGTGCTTCCTTCGTTTCCACCTCCATCGCCTCCCTAGCCTTCTTCTTTGCCTTCTTCTCCCTTCGCTTCGTCTTTTCGGCAGCCTTGTCGGATACATCGGCTGWTCGTAGTCTTTCCTGCTCTGCTTGGAGGAATCTCGCTTTCTGCTCATCAGGAGCACCTCTTGCTTGAAACTTGTCTTCGTCCTGTAGTTCGTACATTTCGTGTGCAGTACCATCCTCGTCAAAAACAAGCTTTTTTCCCTTATSTTTGAGCTTAGCAACATTCTTCTTGGATTTAAGTAGCTTCTCCTTGCGTTTAGAGTCGACCAGAATAGGCTCCTTTGTGCTACTGGACATGATCTTGCTGTCAGGATCTTGGACTATGTGGTCAGTATTTTCTGCTGCTCGCAATTCAGACCCATCTTCCGAGGCATTKCTGAGCCTCCGTTTCACACTCAGGAACCCTGCTTGTCCATCTAAATCATTTTCATCGACATACTGAGACCCCTCCCCGTCACCCACTAGCTTTGTGAAGTGGTTGGCCAGAACATCCTGATTCCTTCTCTCAAACATGCGGTCATATTTGGTCCGCGGTTGGTCAGCCTTGAACTTTGATGTCAGATCCTGGTTACCATCACTATCGTCTTCATCATCRGATGATAATGGTACTRAACGGGGCGCATTTTTCAGTGTCTTCATTGCGTCCCCCTTACCGAACTTAATGCTTGGAGTCCCCGGCAATCCTAAGCTTGCCGARAAGTCCTCAAGAGGCAAGTCATGCAGCTTGAAGACGTCCTTGTCCTTCTGTAGGTGCACTGATCTGACGTACGAGACGAACGCCTTCTGGCCCAAGTACTTCAGCTCTGGGTCCTTGAAGCACATATTCTGTAACTGATTCTGGATACTCTGCTGCTTCTTCTGTCGGACGTTGATCTTTTCGACCGACACCCGCTTCTGCTCCAAGCGCTTCAACATACCCTCCTCCTCGCTGGGGTCTAGGAAGAGCACAGCGCGACCTTCACGCTCATACCGAGCTGTTCGCCCCACACGGTGGATATAGGTGTCCGCGTCTTCCGGACAATCGAGTTGAATGACCCAATCTACGGCGGGAAAGTCCAAGCCGCGAGCAACGACGTCGGTAGCGAAAAGACAAGAATGCTTTGAAGCGGAGTAGTTGTTCGTGATGTCTAGCCTAGTGGTCTGCTTCTGACGTCCATGCAAATGCATCAGAGGCAGACCAGGTTGCATGTGTCGGAATGCTTCGTAGACAAAGCGCACTTGCTTCCCAGAAGATAGGAAGACTATGATTTTGGACTTGAGATTGGCGCGGATGAAGCTCCACAAGGTGTCTAATTTTTGAGATAGTGGAGTGACTATGTAGTTTTGCTGGAGGGTGGATGGAGTAGCATTGTCCGCTGCCTCGTGTACAGAGACATATTCTGGGTCCTTCAGACTGAGCCGAGCAAGGTCCGAGACTTTTTTGGTCTGCGTGGCACTAAATAGCATTGTCTGTCGCTTGTGGGGCAAGTGCTCCACAATGGCATCCACGGTGCTCTGGAAGCCCATGTCCATGATGCGGTCTGCTTCATCCAGGACTAGCATTTGCAGGTTTCCAATGTCAAGGGATGCCGTCTGATCCATATGCTGAAGTATCCTTCCTGGGGTGCATACTAAGATATTCATACGTTCCAGCCGCTCTCTTTCATCTCTGAGACTCTTCCCACCTATCACCAAGCCTGCGGAGAAGCTATGATAGCGGCCAATCTTGCGCAGGACCTCGAATATCTGGATAGCTAGCTCTCTCGTGGGAGACAGGAYCAGCGCACCCAGTCCATCATACTCGGTCCACTTTCTTCTGTAGAGGTTTTCCAATACTGGGACCAAGAAAGCCAATGTCTTTCCACTGCCCGTCTTTGCTGCGCCCAAGATATCTGAGCCGAGAAGGGCAGAGGGTATGGCTTTTTTCTGGACATCTGTGAGGRCCTTGAAGTGAGATGCYTCCAGGCCTGAGGCCGTTGGTTGCGACAGCGGTAGGCTAGCAAAAGTATCGAAGGAATAGTCTTTGATATCGATGGCTTTGACTCTTTTGTCGAGCGTGTCCACGTCTTCTAAGCCTCGCTTTCGCTTGAGTGGCCYAGACACACCRTTMTGRCYAGACTTATGCGATCCGGTAGCCTGAGGTGCCATTGGAAGCTCCCTTACTGCGTGGTGTCGTAGCTACCGATGTTGAGAAATTTCCCTCGGATCCCCAAAAACGAATATCAAAGTGTGGATGACGCTAAGATAAGATAAGGATTTGCTCTTGCCCGGCGCTCCGCGTCCCAGACTTCTAAGTTTCGCACAGATTCCCCCCCTTACATCCATCATCCATCCTCCGACCATGGCAATCAAAGAAGAGCTCGCCGACGACGTCAAAAAAGAGGGCGGTGGCGCCGACGAGCTCGCCGCCCTCGACGCCCTCGAAAAGGAAGCCTCGGAATTCAACAAGGACACCGAGATCGACCGGATCCTCCAAGCYTTCCGGCTCGACGCCTACGCCGTGCTCGACCTCCAACCGGGTGTCGCCGACTCSGACATCAAGATCTGCTACCGCAAGAAAGGAAGCCTTCGACCGCTTGAAGAAGGCGCAGACGATGCTGATGGATGAGAAGGAGCGGGGCAGGCTGGATGAGTGCATCGCGGATGCGCGGATGCTGCTGATGCGGGACCGGAAGTTGAATGTGGATTCCCCCGAGGTGAAGGAGCCCGATGCGGAGTTCCGCAGCGCGTGGAGGAAGAAGACGATTGAGGTGCTGGTGGACAATGAGCAAAGGCGACGGAAGCAGTTGAAGGCGCAGATGCAGGAGGAAGGGAGGGAGCAGAAGAAGCAGGATGATGAGATTTCGGAGAGAAAGCGGAGGAGGGATCATGAGGTCGAGTGGGAGAAGACTAGGGAGGGCCGCATAGGCAGTTGGAGGGATTTCCAGGGTAAGGCGAAGGGAGAAGGTGGCGGGGAGCAACCCAAGAAGAGAAAGAAGATGAAGGTGTTGGGCTGATGATTTGTGGATTTGGTATCAGCGCGGCGTTGAGGATTCAGCCCAATGAGATTTTCAATCATGTCTCTCTAACAGTCACTTGGACTGCTGTCTATTGACTACACTGGTGTTACAAAAAAAGCTGGATTTGACCGCCCAAAACAAAGCTGACCGCCATTACTTATCCGCCACCTAAACATTAACCTGCACGCGTGAAACAAGATTTCTCCAGCCTTTTCGAGCCGAGTCGCAGAGCATGTGCAATGGCACCATCGAGCACTGAGCTTCTTGACTCCGGGTTTGATACGCCGTCGACCTTCAATCGACGTTCGGAAAGTCCAAGTCTAGCCGACCAAGTCCCATTAGAATGGAAGCAGCAGCACTCATTGGCGAGAATCGAGCGATTGCTAATGCAGCATGTCACCAATCTCGACCTTTCTCCTCTTCTTGCGCTTGCTACTGTGGGGGCTCCCGCGGGCAGGGCTGGGTGTACTGGTCGGATGTCGTCTTCTATGACCGCTGTCCTTGGTGGTAGTCGGATCACTGGTTGGTGTMGTCCGAATCGGCGGCAGTTGCAAGTGCTTGAGACTATCGCGCGGGAGGGCTTGACTGCTTTGATGCCCCATCGAGCTTCGAGGGATTTCGGAGCCCGAACCAGACGCTGAACTGGAGCTGTTCGTCCGTGAGGCAGTGTAAGGCATTTGGACCGATCGTGGCGGAGAATTCGCTTTGTACTGGGCGAGACCGTGAGAAGATGGTACGGGATAGAATTGGTCATCGAAGTTAGGGCCTGCCGGCGAGCCTAAATATGGCATTGACAGATCGGACGGACTATTATGCTGTTGACGATGTGGAGTGAGTTGGCCATGATAAAGCGAATTGGGAGGTGATGGCRTCCCTGGGCTCATTGATGCTTGCGACATCAACATCGGTTGCTGCATCATCGGTGCCGACGAATAGCTTTGAAGGGCGCTGGCACTCTGTAATAGAGTCAAAACGATGAAGTGTCCACCGTCACGTGCCAGCGATATGGAAATAGGAAATCCTCGTGACTGGTCACGGGGAAGTCGGAAAGTCCAGTACTCGGAGCGGGTGTGATAGCCTGATGTTGCTTGAATGACATCAAGCTGGTCGATCGACGGCATGGTGTTGATTGTGTTGAGCTCATGATGCTTTCGAGCGAGATGAACAGCATTGTGATACTCGGCGCGCATCAAGGCCTGCAACCTACGGATCTTCTCACGCTCTGCTGGCACAACGAGATCCGACAAGGTCTGTCCTCTCGCCGTGATCTGCAAAGAAAGTGCATCGCTGAAAGCCTGATTGTGCTGTGCTACAACGAAATCTGGRGTGAGGAGAACGGTTGGGATATGATTCGAATTGTACGACCGCGAAGGAGCCGGGTGTGCGTAGCTTAATGAGCCCGCGCCAAGGTACCCGTGTTGGCTGTAAGCAGGATCAGATGTCCTAGGTCGCTGATTGGAGTAAGGTGTCTCAGGTTGGGAACGGAGTTCTCGGTACGTCTTAGACCTGTGACGTCCGGGCTGAGCAGACGCCAGGACACCAGCCTCCGTTTGATATACATCAGCATAAGCGGGATCGCTACCTAATGCAAGTTCTCGAAAATTGTCGTCCTCACGGAGYCGCGGTCGTCCCCGTTTCTTGTGCTGGACATCCACACAACTCGCCTGTGAATTTTAGTATGGCACTGCGTGAGGTCTTAAGCAGGGTTCTTCKTACCTCTTTGCCGTTCTGAGTGCACCTGTTGCAAGGGCGTTTAGTTTCACACGCGAGATGCTTTTTCTTGCAATTCACGCAGGCAGAGGGCACATGGGCCTTGGCCCTTCGAGCAATGCCCGGGGGGCCTGGCACTAGCTGACCTTCTGGAGAGTCTAACGGTACAGATGACAACTCGTCAGTCCAATCTCCCGAGGCTTTCGTGCCCTCACTCGTGGGCGGATTAGACGCTCCGGACGTTGTGGTACCGCTCGGAGTGCTCAACTCGCTTCTGGGATCCCTTGCRATGGCTTTGTTGACCTGGACCGCAGATGCCATGGTGGGACTACGTATGCTCGATGCGGACATATGCGAGGTCGTGATGGGCGATTGCTGATGATAGCCATTGTATTGGCCTGTGGTGCGGTCGTCAAATTTCGTTTGCCCGTAAGAGGCTGACATTGGGGGTGAGATGTAGCTGGTGGAGTGATGTCGCCGGTCACTAAGGGGAGGGAGGTGCATAGATAGACCATGGCAATTCAACGAACATCTTGGTGAGGAGACGAGCATCTGCTGATTGGGTCTCGACGACACCTGATGATGCTGCATCTCGGTCTCAATGGGGTGAACACACAGCTTTTCAGGTGATCAGTCGTCCGGCTTCCCACCAATGCGAGGTCGGCCTCTATCGCGAGAAGGCTATTCGAGTGAGACAAGAGGTTGACAGATCCAAAATAGTATCAGATGTCGACGACTAGAGGTTGTCCAAACACCTTCATGAAGCTAGCCTGAGACCACGCAAAGTCGCCAATATACCAGGGAGTCTAAGACGTCTTGGGCGTACCAGAGATACCAGAGACGAGCGAAGCTTGCGGATGACAGAGGGYTTTCCAAAGCASTTCGTCGCTTTTACGTAGKTRTATCAAGAGAAAAGTCTGGGGCACGCCAACGTGGCTGCCGCATAGGCAAATGACCCAATCCTCAGGGCTCCACATTGGTTCGAGTCAAAGCACTGACGGATGAGACCAGCGAGAAGGCACCGAATCAATCTTGCAGTAAGGAATGTTAGGAGACCTTGTTACAGGCGAAGGAAATTTTACCAAAGCAATGCGCACATTTTTGAGACTTCCAAAATAAACACGAGGCTTGTCTTTTCTACGCTCGACCTAGGAGGTTTAGAATCCAAGCGCCCGCCCCTTGACTGCATCTTTCTTGACGAATTGGCGGCTCGATTCGCGCCATTGGCTCTTGCAAAACGCGGTTTGAGGGTAGGTAGATAAATTATCCTTCGGGATGTTTCAAGAGGTATCTATCAAACCTTTTCTGTAATCCCGCAAGCGCTGATCTCGGAACATTTATTCGGTCATTGAGTGCATGTGCCATCATTCGATGGCTCCATCACAGGCAAATTAAAAGGTCTGGGCGTACGTTACCCTTGCAAGGTCCACGTTTCATCTTCAGCCTCGAGTGGATTACCGCTACAGGACTTTGATCTTAAAAGCATTTGCCAGCCACTGTCATGTCAAAGCGTGACTCAATCTCTCCAGATTTGGAAAGCCTCGAAGATTTACTGCTACTACATGATCATGGATCTTGCAGGGACGTGTAATCTAATCTGCTGTAACTTGCTCTTGTCCACTCGCCTTGATGTACATCGATCTTCGCGCTCACATGACTCGCGTCCTGCAACTTCTTTGCCATATACACCTACGATGATGTTTGCAGCTCCCTCCATGGAAGCGCACGAATATTGGATACTCAGATGGCGGTSATATTTGCGTCGTTTTCGACGTTCTTCGCCGTTGTGGAGAACAGTGAAGTTCTGATTCTATTCATAGAAATAACGGCGCAAGAACCCTGAGATTCGGGTTCCGACAGACGGCGAATGATTCGACGAGGACATTCTCAGTACGTGTTGTGATAGATCCTGAGACCAGACCAAGACGCAAGATGATGAATGATCAGGAGTTCTTGGGAAAAGAGACATCGGACGTTGGCAGAAATTCGACTTCATAAGCGCGCTTAATCTGAAACATAGCGGTCTTGCCGCGCGATGGTCTGTGGTGCGCATCGACGCCTCCTACAACGTCGCGCATGTACGGCAATCGTCTGGGCTAGCATGCTGCATGATGCAGATCATGGTATCAGCTTCCAGCCAATGAGCTATTTTCCCGATCATGTCAGATTATGATCGTGGAGCTTAATGCTGGCCCAATCATCTGGTCAACTCTCATGCGGTCATGTCATGATCAGCCAATTCCGGGGTCCGTGTCGAGTCCACGCTATGCAAGACCGGCAGCAACCATTCTGGAGAAGGCTTTGAAGAAGTCGGAGATCCTATCCGATTGACGAATCGGTGTACACCCGGCAGACCAGAGCTTGTGCTCTGCGCCACATGCTTTGTAGCAACAGCATCTGCGCTAGCTAGGTTCATAGTCGGCACTTTGCAGCATTGCGAGAAGCCAGACGTGGCTGATGCCAGCATGCTCTTCGAGAACATTTCGAGGAATCAGGATTGCAGTCATTAGGGGCAAACCTTCGTGGATTGTGCAAGCATTGGCCGCACAGACCCTCACAGATGTCTTTCGTGATTGACAAGAAGCCCAATAATGCTCCACGCTCGTCTTGAATACCCTTTGGAAGCCTCGATGTTGTCAACCCAAGAATTTTACCATGATTCAAAGACCCAAAATCGCTGAATCGGAGATCAAAGCGTTTATGGCAGCAGACGAAGCTACCTAGAAAATAGGGGGTAATGACCCATATCTCTGCAAATAGATACGAGTAAAGCGCAAGCGCAGGGCAGGTATTGCAGCATAATTTCCCGCCAAAGAGTATGAATTTTCGCTGTACCCATCCTTGTGCATAGACGAGGGTAAGATTAATAAGATCCTTCGTATAGCCATGAGTGGTGATGATTACTCCGACTGGTGAGAGGCTTTGTCTCCCTTGCCTATCGCTTCAAAAAACATGGCGAGGTCCAAGTGTAGGTTCACATCGAGATCAGGTTGAAGATCTCAAGAAAAGAAGTGTGCAGAGGATCATGCATTGCATTAGATCGAGGATTGGGGAGCCCAGAGGAAAACGCGAAAGCCGCGAACGGACTCTGGTGATAGACTTCCTGAAGTTTTGTTCCCTGACGATAATCAACGAGGTGACATTACAATCTCATGAAATCCTTGCACGATGTCGTGGCAGCCAGGCCGATCGAATTGTCGATGGGTCAAAGCATCACGGACTGCACGCTCTCCCTCGCACCACCAACCCTCGCAGCAACGCCGAGAATGCCATTTTCAAAATCTCGAAGGACGAATGCCAACTCCTTGACTTCGTCTTCGGTCGTTCTTGGACCGCCTTCTCGATTCCTCGAGACTGTTAATCTTTGCATTTCTTGTATAGCGTTTGATTCAACGCCTCTCAGATATGTTTCGACTTCAGCTACATTCCGCTTGTAAGCCGCGAGTGTTTTGGCCAWTTCGTCGCTCTGCTTGGAGAAGTATTCGATGAGGTTTCTGCTGCTGCCCTGCTCGGCAGCTCCGTCGGGAAAGCTAGGTCCTGCATGTTGGGCTGCCGGAACCGAGTTCCACAGGTTGGCGTGATGAAATTGCGGAGGAAGTTTCAGATTATTGATGATTTTGAAATTCAATTTCGCATCAGCGGCATCGGCTCTCACGAGGTCTTTAGCGAAGGCGATGGATTCGGCATCGCCCTCAAGTGCTTGCTGAACGCTCTCCAGCTTCTTCGTGCAATGTTGCACATCTGGGGACATTTGCTGAGAAAGCTCATTCAAGCCYGGGGAGGCCCCAATGCACTGCTCCTGAAAATCCATTTGACCGGCAATRAAAGTGTCGACATATTCAATAGCTTTCTGYAATTCTTCATGAAGATCATTGAAACGTGTCGTAGGACGTAGCTCGTTGACACTGATCCGCACCCCAGGCACGACCTGCTGTTGCTGTGACTGCTGGCCGATGCTATTCGAGAATATGCTAACAGGTGCTGGTTGCTGATTATTTGATTGCTGTACCTGAGATGGTGCTTGACTACTGCCAAATATCGAGCTATTGTTCTGATTATTCAAGGTGCTTCCGAACAAMCCCCCGGCTTGTTGAGGCTGCATCTGYTGAGCATGGTTATTACCAAAGATGCTGTTCGCTGGTTGCATGCTTGATTGAGACCCGGATAGTCCTCCGCCTTGGTTTTGAGTGCCTGTGTTTCCAAAGATCCCACCAMCTTGTTGCGWGTTGCCTGATGCTTGCTTTGCGCCGCCAAATAACGAGGGATTCTGCTGGGGTTGTGGTGTAGAGGATGCACCGAATAGAGGCTTTGATTGAGGGTTACCGCTTGGAGGAGGATTGCTAGTTTGTGACCTTGAACACGTCAATCGATGCCACTCTRACCATGAGGATTGCCTACCCTAGAGCATTAGCGGAAGCGGTGTTGATGCTGAGGCCTGGCCCACTTGCAGAACGAAACATATTAACGGGAATAAGCCCAAAGAATGTRAACRRTTGTTGGTGGTGTTGGGTCTGGGAACAAAGAACGCGTGAAATGCGGCTGCGGAACTGTTCCGTCAATGTTCGAGTCTCACTTGCCCGACGCCTTGACTGACAGTCCCCATGCCGTTGAAAAGCCCTGAAAATGCAAGAGGACGAGGATGATGACATTTATGCCCCAGAAGAACCCGTTCTACCACACCAGAAGGCTGTCAGCAACAATGGTCCCAACCAAAACGCTTCAACGAGGGATGAAGGAGGTGCACCCCAGGACGAAGAGTCGGGCGAGGAGCTCGAAGAGGAAGAGAGTGACTCGGTAATTCATGGTCGGCTTCCTGCCAGAGCTCCCAACTCACAATCTACCAGGATATAGATATAATTACGGAAAAGAAGGATGAACCCAAGAAAGAGACACCGTGCGTGCAGCAACAAATGTCGTCTTCAAGCCCGACATGAGACGTTGACGAACGTAGACAGGCACAGCGACTGGGATCCCTAAAGAACATCGCACCCGCTCGATCTCCATCCTTGGAACCGTCCGGAATACAGCGGACAACTCCCGCCGTCAAGGTTGATGCCCCTTCAAAGGAGGCGCCTGCAAGACCTGGATCTTCGTATCCAGCAGTCAAGACCTCGAACGTCGACGTCGATGCAAAGCCAATTTATGAGCCGAGCGCAAAGCCCATCACCGAGGTGGACATGGACGCAGGTAACTCCTGAACGCTATTACTACCAGCACGACTACTGAACGTGCGTGGTCATCTAGATTTCCCAGAGGATGATAAACCTTGGCGACGACCAGGTACGGACATGACAGACTACTTT
>MSTJ01000634.1:0-16264 GCA_001956345.1 Ramalina peruviana
GAAGACCTTTTGCGTTGTCTTCTGTTGCTAGAAAGCATCGATCCTCTTGCTCGTGACGCAACGAGGAGAAGAAGTAACGGTCTATTGAGAGCAAAGACGAGGGAGCCCACCGAAAGCCAGGCTCTTTCATTCTGGGACCCAGTTGAAAAAGAAGTCCCTGGTGAATTCCAAAAGGGGAGGAACTCATGGTCCTCCAGAGAGCTTGCATACGCTCTGCGGGTTCTGATTCCAGTATTGCTTTGAGATCGAGAGCCAGGAGATTAGCGATGAGGAGGGGTTCATCAGAAGAGACTGTGACAGATCGGTACATTAGTCCCCTCATAATATTCTGTAGATTATCGCCCAAACGGTCGGCGTCTGTGACGTGGAATAAAGCCAGAAAGGTATGGAACCTTCTACGAATCCCGTATGTGACACTTCGCATTCGAACATCTGTCGATTCGAAGTCGTGAAGAACTTCATACAATGCCCGCACGTTAAAAGCAGTCTTGTTGAATTGAAACCAGAGATTYTTCTTTCTGCCAGGCAGGGCGCCCTCCTGCAGTGTCCAAAGTCTTGTCATCCAGCGCGAGGCTGCAATTCGAAGGCACGCCTCATCGGGCCTCATTTCGCCTTCGCGACGACATATCAGACCCTGATCCAAGACCAGGACTTCAGAGGCTTCGTCATATGTGCGATACATCTTGGCCAATGCCATGTTCTTCCATTCTGGTGGAGCCACTGGGCAGCACAACGTGTCACACCAAAGCAGCATCTCCGAGGGACTTTTTGAATTCTGGGTGATATCTCTATCCAGCTTGTTGACCAATGCTTTCAGCTTGAAAAGCTGGCACCGGGGCAGGGCAGTCGCTTTGGGATTACCTAGACCGTCTGCCCAGACATGAGACAGCGCCACATAGCGCGTGTCCTTTGTTGATTCGACAACTTCAACCGAGATTTCATCCGAATCCTGTTCTTCCCTAAGCCGCAGGAGTGGTAGACAATTTTCTTTCTTCAAACACTCTACCAACTCAGCCTGGTCAACGTGGATGGGTTGACATTTACACGAGTTATTGACGTGGTGAGGAAGATCGCGAGCAGAGTTTCCTGCTCGGCAGAGACTTTCGTCACAAGTGGCATGCTGTGATCGATCTGTATCATCCTGAAAGCAACTTGCAACGAAAGCTAAAGCTTGAGGCGATTTGAAAGTTTCCATCAACATCTTCATCTGGCCGCGGCAGCAATTGCTTCGTTCAAGAAGGATCAACTTCGCGAAGTCTTCATCAATAAGGCCGCCCCAGATGAGAGGTACTTGGGCTCGTCGAGGATTATCCGTCCATGCTACATTGCAGGCTTTGCTTGCAGCCCATGCAAGGAGTTCTGCGACAGAAGCAAGATGAAACTTGAGGTCATTGTCAAAAGCGGGACTTTG
The DNA here is from genome assembly GCA_001956345.1 of Ramalina peruviana. Taxonomy (NCBI): domain Eukaryota; kingdom Fungi; phylum Ascomycota; class Lecanoromycetes; order Lecanorales; family Ramalinaceae; genus Ramalina; species Ramalina peruviana. Next base: position 1,412 of record MSTJ01000634.1, read on the forward strand.
GACCATCAAGCAGGCATAAGCCAACTCCAAGCATTGTGCGATATGCTCGTAGACAGCCATTCGTGGCCCCTCATCCTGCCTTATTGTCTTTGCCCAATCGTCAAGCTGAGACACGAGAATAGCCGTTGTGATGATGGTTCTCTTCCCCTTATCGTCTTCAGTGCTCGTGACAAAATCTGTACGGCGGTAGAAGTCGCCGAGTATCTCATGCAGAAGTCCAAAAAAGAGCCAATTCTGCAAGAAAGACTCCGACACAGCCGGCGGAATTGCCTTCAGATACCATTGGTTAACGAGACTCAAGGAACCCATGTAGTCAACTTCCAGTCTCGGTAGACCCAGTCGACGTGGATACTCTAAGAATGGCCCTTCGTCGTATTCGTCCTTGCAGAGATAGGGGATCGGAGGGAAAACAGACCTTGGATTCCCGGTGCGTGTTGGAAGATGCTCCATGATTTGGTTGAAGCTGAGACTTATCTTCAGATTCAAAATCAGAGCAGGAACCGCTGTCAGTCAGGAGCCGCCTTCCCTTTGCGAGCTTTGTGTTGTGGATAGCTTCAAAGAAGATAAATCTTTCGGAGAATATCTTGGCCATGAGTGAACGGAAGGTCTAGGATCACAGATGGTGCAGGACCAAGGCTTTAGCCTGTTTGGGAAGGAGGTCTCCTCAGTCGACGAGGCTGACGAATGGCTGTGTATTGAATGTGTTTTATTCTGTACATCTTGACGGTAAGTCCGTCGCAATTGTGGCGGATTCTTCACAAAAGCCTGGATAACATGTTCCAGAAATTTCCCGTCAGCTCCCTTCCAACTCCCTCCTCCTCTCAGCCCCCGAAAGCTCGTAATGTCGTGTCCTCCCTGCTAGTTCCTTTGGCATTGCATACCCCTCAGGCATCTCATACCGGGTTTGCTCTGCATTCATTTCTGGCTTTACAAAGGAACCGCTTCTCTCTTCTTCATTTGAATCTGGATCGTGCTTTTCCTTTGCTCCTGTATCACCACGACGGATCACGGCGATGGCCCATCGCCTCCTCCATCTCCTTATGACCCATATCAATAGCCCGAGTAGTCCTAAGCTAATGACTGTGCAGCCAACGCCGACACCGGCCGCGGCGCCTGGGCTTAACCCTCCTCCTTTTTTACCACTAGCAGGCGTTGCCGATGGTGTAGCTGCAGCAGTACTGCCTATTGCACCAGAACCTGAATTCGTAGTCGTAGCAGTCGCCGCTCCCGTTTGGGATGAGGTGGGCGCCGCAGTAGCCGAAGCAGGAAGAGCGGTCGGTCCCCACGTCTTCGCCGCCGCCTCCGTCTGCTCATCCAACACGAAACCCGCAGACATGTTGCCCGCCTTGTCGTATCCGATGCTGAATTGGCAGCTCATCGGCAGGCCCCAGCCATTGAGGTTGAGCCCCGTCATTGAAAAGGGAAAGGTGCCGTTCTGAGGGACTTGCGTGGCATGGACTAGTGGTTCGTCGAGTCAGTGATGAGCTCACCGGCTGTACTGAATGGGAGGGAGGAAGTTTCAAGACAGAAGAGGGGAGCCGAACGGGCAAGGTTGCCAGGACCGCAATGCATTTCGATCCATGGTCCGCGGTCGTGATCTTCCACCCAAGTTGACGTCCAGACTGCGTCTAACGTGTCGCCAATGTGCACTGTGAGGTTGGAGGCATTGTCTCGCTGGATGGGACCGGTAGGGTAGGTCCAATTCACGTGGGGATAGTCAGCGAGAGCAACGGTGGCCATATAGAAGATGAGTATCAGTGGGATGAGCATTGTTGCCCCAATGTTGCTCCCTGAGACGGTGGAGGAGGAATCCAGGAGCGTCGCGCGTCAAATGGGCCATGGGACATGAGGAAGGATTCATGGCGAGGAGCCCATTGACGTTCTGGACATCCGAAGTCCTGGTGCTCGCCATCCTTCAGTAACCCCAAGAAGTCTAGCTGATAGACTGAAACATCCGTCCATTGTATGGTAACAGCGAAAGGCGCAAGCGAAGGATTTAGCTTGGGGAGCTAGCGAGGGGCGGGCGAGGCTGAAGATGTACACAGCATGCAGCCATGGGTGCGAGAAGAGAGGTTTGTACCTTCTCAGCAATTGAAGCTGCCCCATTGACAAATAAGAACTCGTGGAACATGGTGTGTGTATGAAAGAAACATTAGCAACGATATTGATCTCCTCCTCGGTGATAAACCGCCTAAGGTTTCCGCGGGAGTCAGCCGCCTAAACTTGTCATTCTTTGGGGGTCTCCTTCCCCTAGCCTTGCCTGTTGTGATTCGCCTCATGTTTCCCCTCATAATTCAGAGTAAGTCGCGCAGGACATGTTTACTGAATGACTGAAAAAATGGGGATGGGGACGAGGATGGAATAACGAAGATGGGAACGAGGAAGGAAGGGAAGGATGGGGACGACGGAAACAAGGAGCAGAACTAATTTGTAACTCTTGCTCCTGAGACCAAATTTGAGGTGTCATCAGTCGATAGCGTTTCGGACTATTGAAATATCCCTAACAGAATGAGAAAAAAAAGAAAGAAACGAGGCATTTCGCGGAAGATTGTGTGGTATGTGGTTTGATCATTGTCTATGCAACCCCCCCCCCTCCCCCCCCAAAAATTATATACAAAGAAAGTCATAAAGCAGCCCTGGTTCCTGACCATTTGGCCTCATTCCCCATTCAAACCTCCTCAAAGACCGCTATCGTCGAACAGAAGTTTGACCGATTGTCCTTTTGCGCGACCACTGACTTGCCATCTACATTGACCATGCTCGTCGCAGCCTTGGTGCTGAGCCCGTACAGGAAGACATCCGAGGAGCATTGAATGTCGACCATGTTCTCCTGGCAGGATTCCGTCGCCAAGCAGGTTTGCTCGTAGGCAGAGAAGAACGAATACAAGCCTGCGCCGTAGACGTGAATGTCTGTTGATCCAATGACGCGAAGTCCCCAAGCTTCTTTGCATGATTCCGATTGGCAGTCTGCAAATGTGGGGTCCGAGTATTGATCGCTGGGCGTGAACCCGCCGTTCAGGGCATCGGGCTTCGGGCTCATGTATGGTGTTTCCGTCTGGATCACTCCCATGTATACGTTCTTGGCGTTCAGGATCTGGTAATTATACAGCTGCGAATGCTCGCTTGAAGTGCCATACAGCCAGACGGGGCCCTCTGCGCTCTCGATGAGGACCCCTCGGCCATTGTAAATGTTGACTTGGTCATGATCTTGGCGGTCCAGCTCGTGGTCAGCGACCCACATCCAGTTGTTCTCGAGATAGACCGATCCTTTGCTGGTCACATGGAGAAGCAGGAAAGCTCCCTGGCACTTGCTGACTCCCTGAGATGTGATGGTTGAAGTATCATTCTTCGAGCAGGTGTCGGATTGCAGACCAGTACCGGCTGCGCCTCCGATGCGGAAATGAACGTCCCACATTCCACTGGCTCCTTGCGTCTCAGTCGCGCCCAGGTTCCATTCCATCAAGATTGCTCCCGGTACATTTCCTTTGGTCGAGAAGATCAGGTCTGACATCTCGACGGCGCCCGTGTCACCTGGTTGACCGACTTGGAACACGGGAGCTGGCTTGCTCATGTCTTGAAAAGCCTGTCCGGAAGCCATGATGATGGGCCAGATCTCGCCGGTGATCTTGATGTTCTTGGGGACTTTGATGGTTTGAGTGACAACGTAGGCCCCGTGATCAAAGTAGACTATCTGTCCATCCTTGGCGTTGTTGAATGCTTGTTGGATAGCGTTAGTGTCATCTGTGCTGCCGTCGCCTTTTGCGCCCGCTGACTTGATGCTGATGAAGGAGCTGGACTGGACTGTTTCATATTGGGGCTTAGTCCTCTCAAAGACTGCGCCATCCTGGGTCAGGAGTGAGCTTGGTTTGGGAGGGGCATTCATCGTCCCTTGCACGTTCGTGCTTGAAGCCGTAGGAGCGGACGAAGCGCAAGTAGAGGCCGATGCTGAAGCAGTGTTGTCCCCAGTGGTATAGCCATGGCCTTGGATGAAGGATGTGACCTTGGAGCCCCCTTTCAGGATGGTGACGCCTTTGTAGTCGACCACGGCATTGGAGCTGCTCGTGAAATCGCAGTTGTCAATGATGAGGGTATTGCCTGAGGCGGGGACGTTTTGTTGTTTGCTGAACGCCGTGATGACACCGTTGGCCACATTCTTGAAGGTGCTGTCCTGAATGATGACGGAGCCTACAGTCTGATTCGTTGGCGTGTTTGACATGTTGACGCCCGTGTTGCAATCATTGATCTGTAGCGATTTCAAGTTCCAAAGCCAGTTCCAGTTCATGAAGACAGCCGTGYTGCAGCCATTGAAGGTCAAGTTTCTGGTGGTGAATTGCTGGCTCCCGAAGAAAGCACCCATGTTGCCCCCATTGAAGATCAGATCGGTCATGAAGCCTCCCGAGCCGTTGTCCATGAATATACCTTGCTGCTTGTTGTCGGTACCTCCCTTGACCATCTCAAACCGAATGTTCTGGAGACTGGTGGCTTGAGCAACCTGCCAGTGGATACCTGCAGATGCCGTGGTAGACGGTATGGCTGTTTGGTCAATGACGAAGTTGCGAATTTGCCTGAAGAAGTTGTTTTGGTTGGTAAACCAATTGGCTCCACCATCCTCATAGGGGTCAACGTCGATCAATGCCATGCCTTTGAAACTCGGCAATCCTTTGATGGTTGGCAATGACGTGGCATCACCGATAAGCTGGGTGTAGTAGTAGGACACGATGGGTGCGCTCACAGCATATGTGCCAGGCGGGAAGTAGACGATAGCAGGGGTTGTGGTAGAGCTGTCGCAACCCTTGCCACAACGGWTACCGTCGGAGATTGCCTTGTTGATAGAAGCAGTGTCGTCAGTCGAGCCATCACCCTTGGCTCCGTAATCCTTTACGTTGCGGAAAACCTTGAAGTTAGAGTCGCCAAAGGGTACGCTTCCTTGTCGTTTGATGTCGGCGAGCCAGTATGACGATGATGCTGCTGCAGTGGTCGCGTCTGACGGCGCGGATGCGGGTACAGCTTCGACCAGCGAAGCGGGTGCAACAGTGACGGCCAGTAGGCGGAGGGCGGCGAAGGTTGCCAGTGAGGTGAAGGCAAGCATGATGATGAATATGGTACGACTTGAAAGAGTCCGAAAAGAATGGAAAGGCTTTAAGCCAATAGAGTCAGCGACCTGCGCTGTAAGTGTCGAGGAGGGAAGACAAGGCTGCGCTTGACAATGAGAGAAACCTCGACAATAATGAAAGGAAGACTTTGTTGATGGATGAAGAAGAAAGAAACAATGAGAAGTAGTAAACAAGGTATTGTACCAGTGTCAAAGAAAAGCTCCTGGCCCGGTGACGCCGCGGTGGCGGAGAGTGGATTGCACAATAGGGTTACGAAGGAAATAAAATTTGCTTTGGTATTGGCTGATAATCGTCTGCACTTACGAAACAGGGGCTTCTGCAAGGCGCTCCAGCACTGCAGTATAATTTCGATGATTTAGTGTCATACAAGGCTCCTTCTGCTCCTCTGCCTCTTGATATATACCTGCTTGCCCCGCCATCGCGTGCCTTGACGCGGTCAGGAGAGACATTTTCACGAGAGCCACACTTTGAAGCCTGGGTGAGGCTCATGTGGAATGGATATCCCGTGAAATGCGGCTCAAGTGACCGATTGTCACGTTTTGTCGTGACAAATATCTTGCAAAAAATAGATGTCAGGAGGCAACGGCTCCTGAGTCCTTGATAGGCTGCACATCACCAAAAATCAAACCGCTGGAGAAGACTAATACAGGATCACTATTTCCTCGAGATTGTAGTCGCAGAATGGGATGAAAGACGCGAGGTCACAGAGAATGAATGGCTGGAGGTTGAGATGAAACAGAGGGCCAAGAATTAGGAATGCGGGATCTCGGGAGTCGGAGCCCAGCCAAACCTTCGGCGTCTGAGTGGCTGACGTTTCCAGGGCCCAAGCGCCGTGCGGGGAGCATTCAGCCCCTGACTTTTGGGGGTTGTACAATGTACATTGTTAGTATGAAACGAAACATTGTCTGAGACTATTCTTGACTGCTCATTATCTGCCTTTTTGCAATCACTCTCGCGAGGCGAGCAGTTCCCTCAGCAAGATTGCCTTCGTCCTYCCATGAGAAACATAGTCTTATATTGCGACTCAAATCCACCGCATCTTCGTCGCCCCAGACTGCGGATGCCGAACCGGGGGCGATCAACAGGTCCTCGTCCTGCTGAGCCGCGAMAGCAATTTCGGGCGCACGGAGAGGCTCGGGAAGCTCCAACCAGGCAAAATAGCCCCCCATGATTTGACGAGGGTTTTGGGGCAGTGTGACCCCAAGAGGAATCAGATGCTTCTCAACGGCGGACACGAGAATCTTGTAACGCCGTGCATAAGCTGGTTGCAAAACCTGCGATATGTGGTCCTGGAGTGTGCCTGACTGTAACATGTGTGCCATAAATGCCGCAACCAATTGTGATGGTGCGCCTCCAGACTTGCTGGATCCACATTGCGAAAGCCCCCATGCAAATGGCGGTGTGCCCTCTGCCCATCCCGTCCGACAGCCTGGACCCACAATCTTGCTAAAGCTGCCGTTGCTGACCGAGTTGCCAAAGCCATCTGCACCTGTTCTTCCTGGCCCCCCGTCAAGATCACGATCTATGTCCACCACGCGTGGAAGGAGTGCCCGTTCGACCCCAGTGTGGGATGCGTCTGGATCTGTTGACCACAGGAGTTGATCGTACACGTCGTCGGTGATCACCAGTGCATCATACGATCGGGCGACCCTCACAAGCTGTTCCCGGCGCAAACGGCTCATGGTCATGGAAGAAGGGTTCGAAAATGTGGGGACGGCGTAAATCAGGTGGCGGTATATCTTGCTGTACGGTCTTGGAGGCTTAGAGGGCTGGTTCGGATGGCAGTCAGCGTAGAAAGAAACCCCATGCAGGCGCATGACTTACGGAGATTGAGGTAGGAGATGCTTGCCTCGCAGCCTCTTTTTCGCTTGCGCGAAGGCCCCTCTCCAAATAATCGACATTCAAACCCTGGTCATCCTCTGGAACAGCCCTCAATCGTTTATAAAAGCCGTTGTCCTCGAATATTCTCGAAGCATGAAAGTAGGTAGGAGAGACCATCCACACATTCCTTGTGTACGTTGGATCAGAAAACACTTGAAGCACACAAGCGAGATTCTGACTTGCGCCTCCGGTAATGCAAATTCTGTCGGCACCAATCTGGGGGCTATCCGAGTAGAACCTTGACAGCCAGGCTGCAACGTTCTCTTTCAATGGTCTGTACCCATCGTCAGGAGCGTACAGCAGACTTGATTGTGCTGTAAGGATCTCGGGATCCGACAAGGCCGTCACAGAGGCCGCCCTCACATGGTTCACTGGCAGCAGGGTAGGATTCGGGTGGCCCTTTGCCAAGTTGATGATCATYCGAGCATTGGACATGATTTCATCCCATTCGACCAACTGCAGAACGTCCAGCAATCGAAATCAGGGAACGCATTGTCGGCAGAATGATGTCACTGCAATTGAAGCACACATTTTGCGATGCTAGTGACCGTCGGAGACCCGATGACCGAAGACTTTTCAGACGACGAAGATGGGACTTTGTTCTGTATCGATGATATGTCATCCCAAATTCCAGCTTGGGTCATGTAAGTATGTTTGACGGATGCATATCTGACCTAGTGAAGGCGCAGTAGAGAAAAGCAATTCATGATGATGGACGGGTTCACCTCCTTCCGCTGGATTGGGAAACAAAAACCGCAACAGCCAAGTAAGAACGAAAGGATTGATGAATATGGGAAGAGTTGCAGCAGTGGTCGCCTTATCTTTCCGTGCTTATTGGGGGGCTGCATCGACGTCGCTATTTTTGGGGTACAAGGAACCCCTGCGTCGTAGGCTTGGTGGGGGCACCATAGGGCTGCGGCCAGTGAGCCGTCAACCGAGCGTTGGCTGCATTTTGCATCGTGTAGGGCAGTGTTTTTCCCATGTGGGATGCCAACGCAGCGTCATGATTGATTTCCACTAATAGCTGGAATAGATGAAGCTATTGGAAAGATGCAAATCCTTCTCTCAGGCTGTGGCTCTAAGCCACTTTGCACATGGCAGACTCTACCAGTCTCAATAATGAATGTTGATCGCGACACCTTGAAAGCTTCGCATACTCTCGGACATGAAAACCTGCTGCTGGGATCCAAACCTCGCAACAACGCCCCTTTGAAAGCGACAGACCCACAGACAGGCCCCGATATGGCTAACAAACTTGTCTCCATGTCCTCCCTCAATAGCGAGGTGACAGACCTCAGCATCAATGATCCCCGTTCTCATTCTCCAAACCCATCCGATCAGTCCTCAACCGATACGAACCCTCATCAAGCAATTCTACGCTCCTCTCTTCCAGACCTGCGAGCTTCTCTCGCATCCAATTATTCAATACCATCCCATCAAAATGGACCGCCGACAACACAGTCCCCCTATCTGAACCCTACACATCTACCGCCTACCCTTGAAGATGATGCAGGCTTGCTCCAACCTCCTCTTCTCCGACCTTTGCCACGCGGCCCCGATTCTCCCAGCGGTAGTCGGCCGTCCAGCCGAATGGGTCGACCGGAAAGTCGAGTTTTTGAAGATAGTCGTGATAATAGTCGCGCTGGAAGCAGAGCAGCATCGCCCTCCGTCTACCGACCTCTCACCCCTAAAACCCTCAAAGCAAAGCACCGACGCAGCTGGATCCCGGGCAAGTCTACTGTTGAAGCAATCGAAACGCAGGAGGCACAAGAGAATGCACGCGCCTGGATCTTCACGCCGCATGAGAAGATCCACTACGATTCGTCGCCTTTGACTAATTTTSAGCATGTAAGTAGTGTCAGACATGGTGGAAATCGGATCACTAACAAAATGCAGGTTGATGAGCTTTGGGATGATGAAGCAGATACCCTCGTCTACCTGCATAACCTGCCATCAGGCCCTGGCCCCTCGTTTCGCGTTGATTCCTCTTGCTTCGCTTCATCTAGGAAGCTTGTCAAAGCTGCGCACGGCCAGTCGCATACCGTTGCTACCACTGCGAACGGCAACACCCGGCACACTTCGGGTGAAGTCAGTGAAAGATCCTTCTCGGAGAGATCTCAGAATCTCATGCCGCACAACTCAACCTCTCCACCCGCCTCTCACTATGGCTCCGCATCGAATCGAAGCACCTCCACAGGAGGCAGGTCAATACAAGGCTACTTCGATGAACCAGCCCAAGGCAAGACGATCCATCTGTGTCTCCCTCAGCCACTACAGACCGATCTCACAGTCCCCCACTCCAAATTGAGTCAGGATGACGTCGAGACGTTGATCACAGTGCGCAACCTCTTTGCCTTCCTGACTGGGAGACCGCTTGTGGCGACTACCCGAAGACCCTCAATGTTTGCGATTCTTGAACATGTGGCAGAAATACTCCACCGTTACGAATTCACCAATCTCGACGGCAGCACCGTGGGCGAGGAGGCGGCGGGCAGTTTTTCGCGCTTCATCATTGACTTTCGACTTGCGGATGTCAAGTCAAGTCGAGAAAAGACGATCGAAGCCATCATCCTTGGGGAAAAGATGAAATGCTGGGAGCTCTATAATGAAGGTTTCGTGCATGCAGTGGGCAAATATGACGCAGTCTCTACATTCAAAAGCCCCAAGCTCTACCAGATGAGCGAGGTCACCCGAAAGCGGTTGGAGAGGTCACATCTCTTCTTGTCCACGCGGCTCCGCAACGTCAGGGACAGGTTGAACGATTTCGATTTCCCAGGCATGTTTGCCGGACTTGCCAACTCGACGACCAGTAGCGAAAGCAAGATTATCCGCTTCAAGGCGTGGAAGGCATCGTTCATGTCGATGCGCAGACATATCATGGGCATCTATAAACAAAGATACGGTGCCTGGCCGCCCAAGGCGAGATCCAAGAAGAACGATTTTGAGGAAAGCGGGTTGAACCGGTTGCTCTTGCAGCAGGTTTACAACGACTTTTGCTGTTTATATGATGTTCTTGTGGATCGGTCCAATCTCACCACTCGGCATGTCGAGATCCCTGTCGAGGATGGACCTGACGATCCCAATGAGTCTTCTTCCAAGGCTGCGTTGAGGAGAATCCTGGGTGAACACGATCGCAGCACGCCTCCTGTGCAGCCTCCGATCCCATTCGACACGCCACTGCTGCCTTCTCTATCCACGACGCGTCGGGACTTTGGCAAACTGGAAGCCAAGAAACAGCAAAAGGAAAATGGCAAAAAGCTCAAGGATAGCGAAATCAATACCGCGCTCATGCAATCATACAACCGGGATCTCATGAAGTCGACCCCGTTCGTGGAGGAGTTTTTTGCATATGAACGACGTTCTGCGCACGGCAAGTCGATGGAGGAAATCACAGACCTGCGTCATGGCCAGTGGCTGTTCATCTACGCCGTCATCCAAGCTTTGCCGCTCTTGGTGGTTGATGCGCCGGGACTGAAATGCACAGACGGGGTGGAGTATTTCCTCAGCGAGTTCTCCAAAGAGTCTCCCCCTTGGATGCGACAGACACATGGACAGAAGACGACTTGGCGGGTTCCAGGCAGTGAAACCATGGTCCACATGCCAGCTGCGTCCGTTGAGCACAGCAATGATGCAATCTATCAACGCAGTCACTGCTGGCAAGCTGCCGAGCAGTGGGTTGGCCCGAAAATCATTGCTGAGATCTCCTCTCCTATTGACCGGCCAGATGAACCGCTCCTACCACCCGTCATGCTGAGCGAGCCCAATTCCAGGGCGGCATCCCGATCACCAGACAGGCGGCGGTCAATGGGACTGTCACTGGAACAATTACCTTTGCCACTTGGCGTAGCACTTTCAGATCAGGGAAGTCGTCCGACATCTTCGTATGATCCGAACAAAAGTTTCAACTCGATCCTGGGCGTGCAAGATGGTGCGGGCAAGAGAAAGAAGTGAACAGACGTCTTTAGGGCAATGTACGAGAATACGAGAGTAACGAAGGATGTTTATGACTGCATTAGAAGCAGTAGACACGGTAGGATAGTGTATATAAAGCCCCTAATATATCAAAAGTTGCCTTGTCCCACTCAAATCACCCAAATCATTGTCCCACCTAAGTCTCTGTCCACCCACACAGTAATTGAAGCTGCATGTACTCTAATGCTTGACCTATGCAGGTAAGTGACATGACGAGGCCCTCCGGCGTACCTGGTTCGAGTTTCAGATCAAAAGCTGGCGACTGGAGACGGCCAATCAAGTGGTAGATCCCTGCTCGATCGCATTAGCTGCTGATCATTCTTTAGCGCCCGCTGTGCCAAAATAAGATCGCGACAACCAGTCAATCCCTTTTCTCTACATCGACCTCACATCTTGCCTGTCATGTGAGCGCGAATGCCTCGACCTTGCTAATGAACCGGACCCTGGCTTGCGTCGCGTCCGGTCAAGCTTTGATCGTGCTTGTGATGCATGCGGGGCAAATCCCGGTCATTTGATGCCTGATGCTCTGTCGACTCATTCGTCCCTAGCCATGCCGAGCGTTACGAGGCCATTACTTGACCCACATCAGAGTGGCCAAGATCGCGAGCTCCAAAAAGCTAGACTGTCTGCCCGACTTTGGCTGAACCTGCAGGCTCGCTCGTTGCCACTGCTTTTCCATGCTCCCATTTCTTCTGCGACCTTTGCATCTTTCCTTGAAACCAGCATTCTCGATCTTTTGCATTTTAGGAGTTCAAGCATTGGTTTGTTGACAACATTGCCTTGTGTGACGACAGCGTACATTCTTTTCTACGCAAGCTGGACTTGCTTGACTCATTAATATTCTCTGCACGATACCACAGCTGCGACCGTCTTTCAACACTCATCTATCATTCTCCGAAGCTTCGACCTGCCTGCAATAGACGCGTCACATCAGTCCCACCAGCGTGTGGTGAAGAATAAGAGTGGCAAAAAGCATCATGACATAACACAGAGCTATTGTGCATCGCTGGCCGGGTAACAATAGACTCAAGGCCCCTCGCAGCAGAGCTTGTTCGGATAACGAGCATTGTTCCATTGTTTTCGCTTCTTCGCGTCCCACCCAACCCCCGACAATATCCACTTGGCTGGTCCAAAACATTGCGCAGATCATATACGATCTTGCATCCACTCTTTCAGTTCGTCATCGACACGTTCTTTAAACCTCGTCAYCATTGAAAACAACCGTTTCCGGCTGGACCGATCATCGCGAACCAGTACTAATTTACACGTCACAAACATTTCGAAGACATGCCGGCAGTCCCCGAAGCACCTCCAAATTCAGGAAAAGCCGCCAGTCCCGCGACTGTGCCCTTCACTCATGGCTTGACCGGCGTCAACATTTCTCTCGATGACAAAGTTACCTATGCGCTCTGGATATCCGTCGCCATCATATTCCTCGTCGTGCTTCTGGGTCGGCTCGGCCAGCTCGCCAACGGCCACATACGTCTGCTTCTCAGCGTGAGAGAGAATCCAACGAGCGTGAAATACTGGGAAACAGACAAGACCTCAATATGGCCATGGATCAAGAAGCACATCATCTACTCACCCCTGCATAAAAAGCGACATAACCAGGAAATCATGCTATCGAGGGCAATCAGTGTGGGGACATTACCATCACGGTTACATACAGCCATCCTGGTGATGTATCTTGTGAGCAACGCCGTGTATTGCCTGGTTCTCAGCTACCATGACAAACCTCAGGCCGCGGTTCTGGCTGAGCTTCGAGGAAGAACAGGACACCTAGCCATGGTGAATATGGTGCCTTTAATTGTCCTAGCCGGTCGCAACAATCCGCTTATTCACCTGCTCCATGTGAGTTTCGACACCTACAACCTCTTCCATCGATGGATCGGCCGATTGGTCGTCGTCCAAGCAGTCGTCCACACTATTGCCTGGGCGGCCAATGTGCATACAGCCCAAGGTTCTGGCGCTGTGTCTCAGGCCATTGCAAAAAGTCCTTTTCTCGGATACGGCTTGGTCGGAACGATAGCTATGGTAAGTACAGTCTTAGACCTTGCCCGCTTTCCTGTCTGATTTTGTCGTACAACAGTGCTAATTCTGAGGTAAATCTAGGTCATGATCCTTCTTCAATCCCCCTCGGTCGTCAGACATGCCTTTTACGAGACATTCCTACATTGTCATCAAATACTTGCTCTGGCGTCAATCATTGGGGTCTGGGTCCATTGTGATCTTGGAAAACTCCCGGGAAAATCATACATCCGAGCAACCTTGATCTTATGGATATTGGATCGCCTTGTCCGCATTGTGCGTATCGTATACCGCAATGTGGGCAGAAATGGTCTGTCAAAGGTGACTGTGGAGAGCATTCCGGGCGATGGCAGCAATCCGGCTTGTCGCGTAAGCTTCCAGCTAGCCAGACCCTGGAAATTCACCCCGGGCTCTCACGCTTACATCTATCTCCCCCGAGTCTCCTTCTGGATGAACCACCCGTTCAGCATCGCCTGGTCAGACTCGAGACCCACCCCCTACCTTTCCCTCGAGAAAGAATTCCTCCCTGACTCCGACTCCGAGCTCGACATCCCCAAACCCGAGCGCACCACCACCGAAATCCACTTCGTTATCGCTAAACGGACAGGAATGACCGCGAAATTGTACGACCTCGCTGCCTCCTCTCCCACAGGCGTCATCTCCCTTTCCGGCATTGTCGAGGGCCCCTACGGTGGCAACGATTGCCTCCACTCTTACGGCACCGTCATCCTCTTCGCCGCCGGCGTGGGAATCACCCATCAAATTGGGCACGTACGCGAGCTCCTCCAGGGCGCCGCCAACGGCACTACCGCAACCCGCAAGATCGTCCTCGTTTGGACCGTCAAGAACACCGAGACACTTGAGTGGGTGAGGCCTTTCATGGATGAGTGTCTCTGTATGCCGAATCGCAAGCAAGTGCTGAAGATCATGATGTTTGTGACACGTCCACGCAGCAAGCGCGAGGTCAGCAGTCGCAGTGAGACGGTGCTGATGTTCCCCGGACGATGCGATCCGGCCCTGATCCTGAGGAAAGAGGTGAGGGATCGGCAAGGCGCGATGGCAGTGACGGTCTGTGGACCTGGGGCCTTTGCTGATGATGTCAGAGCTGCGGTAAGGAGTAAGGGGGTGATGGATGTGGGCACGGTGGATTTTGTCGAGGAGAGCTTCACGTGGTAGGGGGTTTTCTTGCATTCGAGTAAATATTCTAGAGGAATCCATATGTTGAAGGAGCTCACTCAATTTTCCTTTCGGTCTTTGAATACGTGAATGTTATTAAATCTTTTGGTCATGCAGCAAAGAATGTCCACCAGAACATGCTCCTACATGGTGGAGAGCTCATCAAGCAGAGGAAAAAGAAATCGAGGAAAAGGCGCTGAAGACAAGTGCCACATCAACCCTTCTTTGTTCACTGGCAAAGGGAGCATGTCGGTCCATCCACTCCAGCCTACGCTAATAGATTTCGCCGCCTGCCGACCTTCGCTCTCCCGAATGATGTTTAGCGCAAAGCAACGCGACATATCGCCCTGGAGGTTATCAAACTCGTCCTCCGCTCTCTCCAGGTTGTGATTCGATCCAAAACCTCGCTCCTCACATTGCGCAATTCTTGTTCAGAGAATTGGAGGGTGGAGTTGTCCCTCAACGATGGCTTGCCAATGTCATTGGGGAAAGTGACTGTATTGAAACAATCGGCGGCTTCAAGAAGCCACCATCGCAGCTGGGCGATACCGGCGTTCTCACCACTGCCGTATTCATTCGTGACTGACGTTGGGTACACGGCGCAAGTCTTGCGGTAAATGCGCAGGAGGAAGTCAGTCGAAGTGGGATGCTTGGTTACGACATCCCGTATCGCGAGGATCGT
>MSTJ01000645.1:0-11587 GCA_001956345.1 Ramalina peruviana
TCTCCACTCCACCTTCTCATCACGCTCTGTCCATCAGATCCCCCGCCGACGTAACTACCCGCCTCGACCGCCTGATCCACGACATCCGCACCCGCTTCCACAACGCCGCAATCGGTAAACCGAAAGATGATGAGGCCGCGCAGAGGAGCGATGTCCTGCTGGTGGCGCACGGGCATATTCTGCGGGCCTTCGCGATGAGGTGGATTGGACGGGAGCTGAGCAGTGGGGTGAGTTTGTTGTTGGAAGGTACGTTCGTGTTCCTTTTTCGCTGAACGGTTCTTTGGGTGAAGATTTGGGAGAGATGCGCATGAGAGCGCTGAATGTGAGATGTGGGCTGATCTTTGTGCGACAGCGGGGGGTGTGGGAACGTTGAGCTATGAGCATCATCGGATTGAGGAGCCGGCTATCTTGTGAGTACCTTTCTCTCTTTTCGTTATTCGAACCCGCTCTTCCAGCGGATGGTTGCAAGCATTTCGTTTACCCATTTTCGGACTGACTGAACCATTTCCTTTCGTCATACAGACTGGGCGGTGCTTTCATGGTCGATCTCGCTGCCCCGGACACGAAGTGAAACGTCATCAACAAAGTAATGAATGCATACCTCTTTCCCTCTCGCAACCCATCTCGAATGGATCGAACAGCGCTGCGGTCACAACCAATGGATTATGCGGTCAATGTTACGGTATCGAGTTACGGTATCAAGTGCGCACAAATGATCGTTGCCGCGATGAACGCAGCAGATGAGACACGCGTCGGAGTCATGGTGTTACTTGCAATCACAAAGGTCACAAGAACCGAGTACGTGACTCTAGTGATGTGAGGCATCGGGGTAGCCCAATACGGCTAGCAGGAATGGATTCAAACAATCACCAAACATTGCGGACTGTCTTAATTGGGCAAGCCGTGACACCGTCCGTACATATATTCAGTCTGGGTCAAGTCCGAGACAAGACCTGAGGCTCCCCCTGAAATCACAATTTTGAAATACTCGCAGCGAACTCACAATAGTGTAAGGTTATTTGGTCCGAATCAGCTACGTTCCAATGTCTTTGGGCGTTTTGCTTGCACCAAGGATAACGGCTTCCTTTTTCTGGTCATGGATTCAATTCTTTGCGTGATTTGACAGTTTTGCTCACATTCATGGAAATGCTTAGAATCATTATGGAACATCTCGCGAATGTCCCAAGAGAGGTCAACGGGCGCCCGGCGATGCGCAATTATCTTGACTTGATGGTGACTCCGCAGGAGACGGCCTATATCAAATATGGTGGTTTCTTCATGTAGTCTGACAATCGTATATGATCTCTGCTTCTCCCCCTTTAAAGTCTCAATCCCCTTTTGTAGCTTCAGGTCCGAAATTTCTTCCAAGTACAAACACAATGCCACGTCTGAGTACCCTACACAAATTTTGACCATTGTCATCTCGATTTTACTATGCCCATTCTCCTTGGCTGATTCGACAGTCCTCACTTGCCTTATTGTAAATTTAAAGGTAAGTGCTGCTTTTTTTCGTATTTTTTCTTTGGCTCACTGACAAATAGTACGCCTGTCCCATTCACATTGGAGATGATCCCAACCCGTTCCGCATGATATTTGATGCGGATGCTGCAGAGACGTAAGTGAGCTTCTTTGCCAGTTCAAAAAGCAATAAGGTTCACATTTCAAGATAGGTCCACTCCAAATTGCATTCTTCCGATGGCTCGAGCTCCAACATGGATGTCCATCAATACAATCCCCAGTCTCCGAACATTGTGCGAAAGGGAAATGATCAGGCGGAGACTTACAGAGTAGGCAACGCGCCTGCAACACCATCGCATGATTGACACACTGTCAAGGCCACATATGCCAGCAATGGTATTACCTCGTCCGTCGAGGTCGTGACTGGCAAGATGCAGCTCAATGACTTCACGCTTGAGAGTGTTGCTTTTGGCGCCGCAAGATTCGTCGAGGGCCATTGGAACAATCTTGACGGCTTGATGGGATTTGCCTTTAAAAATACAAAATACGGTATGTGCTGCCCACTCCTGCAGTGCTGTTTCGTTGCAGCTGAAGAAATACTCAGCGAACGACCTTTCAAATCATGATCCTGTCTACCAGGAAATTTGGAAGCAGTGAAATGTGGACGACTCCTGCTTTGTTGTCGATGCCTCAGACCCTAAACAAGCCCAAATCCAAATTGAAAAGAAGAACTCTTCTAAATACAAATCGGATCTCGCTTGGAAGGTCAATGTCGATATCGCGGAGGGTCATTGGACAGCCTCAAACGTCCTATTCTACGTTGGGAGTACGGAGGTTGGTAGCGGAGCTCAAAACGTGGTAATTGGTGAGCTTTGGGAGATCCTTCTTGAACGTTCAAGTGGTGAACATGTATCGGGCTGACCAATTTTCTTCGCAGACACTGGTGCTGGTATTGTCTGGCCCCAAGGTGGGTCACGCCAAAACCCCACATTGACAAATGCTTTCAATTTTGCTGAAATACGATTTGGCAGATGTAGCGCGTGGTTACTGGGCCAAAGTAGCATCAGAAGCGCAACGATCCGTAGACGGCGATCTTCAGGTCAAATGCGACACAAATTTACCAGATTTACAGATAAAATTCAGGTCAGATGATTCTACCAAGGCGAACCTGCAAGGCAGGTATCTCAAGGTCAAATATCAGGACTCGGACAGCACAGGATGTAAGTATGAGTCCGCCGACTCCACATCCGTCTGCTGACAGCGATCACCTCCTAGGATGCAATGGCGACATACAGGCTGGTCCAGAACCCCTCCTCGGCTGCCGATTCTTCTCCGGCCTCTAAGCAGAACATTGCACCACGCATCCCCGTGGCCAGTACATCCGATTAGGCTACCACGCCCAGGAGAACGACAGCTTCATCGTGGAAGTGGACCGCGACCTCCCCACCGAGGACTCGGAATTCGAAGAAGAGTCAGAGTCCGAAGGAGATAGCGAGGACGAACCCAACCCAGAAGAAGACGTGCCCGATCCTGATAATCCATGGGACGAGGCTCCGGACCCCGCCCCTGCTGCTGCAGCCGTAGCCGCCGTCAGCGGGCCCTCCACCACTGCTTTAATTGCCGCTGCAATGACTGCGGGTATCGCTGCCGCTGCTGTGGCCCTTGGACTCGGTGCGGGGCTGGGGACCACACATACCGATTACGCCGGCATCCCTCCCTTGACTTCGAAGAGCACCGGAGCGCGCAAACTGGCGGGATCGAACTTGACCGCCAACACCGGCTACGGATCCGCCATCCCGAACGCGACATTCTACCAGCTGCTCGATCAGGCGCGGGACGACTTCATCAATGCCAAGGGCCCCTCCGTGACCAAGTCCTATTACAACATCACTGCCGATGCATACAGTTTCCGCTATGTGCCCAACAAGGGACATGAGCGGGATGCCGTGGATGCGTATGATGGCGTGCTTAGCCTGTTGCAGTGGTTTCGGGCCGATGGGATAAGTAGTCTTTTCACGTGGAGTGTCTATGAGAGGACGCCGATGTGCGGGACCGCTGAGGTGGCGTTCATTGTCGCGAATAGGACGCTCCTGGCACTGTTTGGAACGAATTGCTGATTTGCCTTCAAAACGGAGGATCGATCTTGGTCCATGTCCGTGATTCTGGGGAACAGCCGAGTTCGACGTCGGCAAGGCCGTCCATGTTTGTAGACATCCAGATAGAATGCGCCATCTGCGCGAATGCCACCTGAAGCAAACGGACCATTGAAGATTGAACGTCTCCATCGAATTAGCACTGCAGTATGCCCTTTCCTACCCATCGCACCCGATCCCACGCTCTCTCCTTGACCTACCTCACCCCTGCCCATCGGACTCTCCCCAAAGCCACCCATCATTGTTTTTCTGCTCCACCTCCCCCCCCACCCAAAAACATCGCCCAAACCCTCTCCTCATTTCCCCCTAAGCGACCCAATCAAGCTTCCCTTCCCGCCTTGCCTTGCGCGCCACACCCTTTCCCCTGCCGATCCTCTCCAATCCTGCGCGGCGCGCTTACATAATCACCCAAAACTCAAGAACGACCACATCTCCCACCACATGGATTCTTCCACGGTGGAATCCCTGCACGCAAAGGGTTGTGGGGATTCAGAAATGTGTGGATGGTGTGGAGGGAGGGTGGGCGTATTTATTGAGGTGGATTTTAAGGGGGACGAGTGCGTAGTGCGCACGGGGAGTGTAGGGATGGGGTGGAGGTAGTTGGGGGGGTTTTTGCCAGGTGTGTATGAGGGATGCGATGTGAGGGGGACTTGAAGAGTATTGCATGTTGAAGTCCTGATGTGCCACTGATTGCGTGGAGAGGATGAGAAGTTGCTGTGACCATTTCAGAGGAATCTGGTCTTGGGGTAAAGCCACCGCTGGAGTAGGATCACACTGGAACCCTTTGCGATGTCTCCGTCTGAGAAATCTGTTCTCGGGGATATTGCGATGGGTCGTGCGCCTTGTGGGTTTGATCTGGTGAGGGTAGGCATTTGGGTTGCGCAATATCCAGCCGGTGCAGCTCGCCCTCGTGTCTTGAAACGGGCGCGAGATATCAATGAATTTGCTGCATGGCGCTTCGGTCTTCGTTTGAGAGAATGTGCTCGGACGCGTGGGAGGCTGCTGTGCTGTTGACTGAGTGAGGTCGGGGGTACGGTGAGTTGTCGRGCAAYGTTGAMTTTCGAATTTTCGCTTTCGTGAGATGAAGATGTRGAAGGTTGGTTRGTGTGAGGCTCTTGGAGTGCCAGGAATTTTAAAGGCTTGAGGAATGGATTTGTCACTGTGAAGCGGTTGCATGAGTCTGTATTCATTGTCGCAGGTCCAAAGGCCGCAGCAGCCACGAGGGAATGGTCCATTGCTCCCCAGTCTCATTTTTTTTTCTTCTTGCGGACGGACGAGAAGACATCTGAAGTACGCCGAGCAAAGCATGTTGACGGTAAGTGATAGTAGGTGTTCATGGATGGTCTTGGTAAGAGCCTGCATGTTTTGATATCAAAGTCTTGGCGCAACACGACACTCGCTCAAACCCGAGCAAATTTGGCCTCAAGAAGAGCAATACATCCACCGCTGCACCCCGTCCATACTCATCCACCCTCGAGATAGGTGACCAGAAAATCCTGGAGCTGTATCCTTGACCATGTCACTGCACGTTTCAACATTGAAAGAAATACACACCAATCTGTCACTTCGCGGATTCGAACCACCCACCTTATAGCCAAAAAAAAGTTTTTATGTTTMCAAAGATTTTGACTGCGCTAGACAGCTGGGACTGCTGGCTTGGTACCTGGCAGTCGTGCGTGTGCCCCCTCCCCCGGCGCCGGGATTGGGTACTCCAGAAAGCGGATGCCGCCGCGTAATGGTTTCAAGATCTCGCTTCGAGTAGTTCCTCCAGGCCCCCTGGCATAGGGGATCCTTTGGTAGTCTCACGGGTATGGTGGCCCTCGCAAGGTCTCTTCCTCTAAGCTCGGGCTCCCCGACCACGCATCACGGTTCGGAATCGTACCCCCGAAGGGATCTCCATCTCAACACCGGTCGGCCCTCAAGCGCTTACAGATGAGAATACTTGGGTTATTTTAATATTTAAACATTAAATTTTTGGAACTTCTTTGGAACTTTTCCTTCTCTACAACCTGAACATCTACATGCACCACGCACGCACTCATTAATTTTCGATCTGAGCATCGAAGGTTTATCAAAAGCATCAAGAGACCCTTCCTCTTCATTTGCATGCAACGCCAAAGGGGGGAACGCGAGATACAGCGATTTTTGGTACATTAGCAGCATTCACATCACGTGCAGCGCTCTCTCCAGGCACAGCATCACGGTGCTTAGCCTCTCGAATCCTCTGGAGAACAGCTTCGTCACTGCAAAAAGTACTTCTATGCTCAATGCCTTTGATGGCTACATCTCATCTGAAAGCACGCCTCAGACCTCACGTTGTCTTGTCGGACTATATCAGAAGCTGCTATCGAGGGTCTCGATCTGACAAGGATGAAACGTTCCTGTTCACACAATGGTTAAATGTTCATGTCCGTAGCTGACGCCTCTTATTCACAGATGCACTTCACCTCGATCACCACAATCTTCACGATAGCATCACACTGCATTCGGCCTTCCACATG
Organism: Ramalina peruviana; assembly: GCA_001956345.1. Classification (NCBI taxonomy): domain Eukaryota; kingdom Fungi; phylum Ascomycota; class Lecanoromycetes; order Lecanorales; family Ramalinaceae; genus Ramalina; species Ramalina peruviana. Next base: position 6,113 of record MSTJ01000645.1, read on the forward strand.
CCACTATCACTTCCGACAACACGGCACCGCCTGGATCTTCAGGAAAAACCAATACAGAAGGCTTCACAGGCATGATCCACCTTTCCCCGTCACTTGAAGTAAATACGTAGCGCCTCATTAACTTATATTATGGCGTGCTCCTCTACACTTCACATGCCAGTGTCACGCAGCACTTCATTCTTGCTTATCACTTTCCGGCGCACATTCGACAATGCATGACCTTCACTGTCAATGAATCGACATGGCACACCATCAAAATATATAAACCCTCCTRCCCACCCTTTGCTCCATCTTTTCTCCACCTCACACAGCATCAATCCAGTCCTCCCTTCAGTGACGACTCTTCATTACACGTCCGTATGATTTCGTCCTTGCTCGTGTCGTGGGATGTCCGGCATGTTGCCTTCGCTCATCGCATATAGAAGATTAATAACGTGGCTTGACCCAAAATCAAAGACCCCAGACATCGGATGGGTAGTACTTGCATGCACAAAGAAATGGGTTGTCAACCGCTTTCGTTGGCTGTACAGTCATACTCCTGTCCATTCGGCTGTCTGCCGCAAGATCGTCCCTCCGCCCATTGGGAGTACAAATGAATGCATCTCTGACAGTCTCACAAATGCATCTCGATCCATATCGACCGCATCATTTACAACAAGGAATGCTGCCGCTTAAAGGAGAACGCGCTCTAGCGGCAATCCATGCCAATTCTCTGTTGGAACAAGGGTAAGCACAATTTGGGAAATAACTACCCTATCGATTTGAAAGGAGTCAACGGCTTGCGGAGTGAAGATCAACAAAGGTCTTAACGCCTGTTACATGTTGGCATGGGGGCACGATATCGAAGTCTTGTCGTTGCAGCATTCCGATAATTACATCATGTCTGCCCTTTCCCCAAACATCTGCACCTGACCCTTTATCAATAAGTTCCGACAAACATTGCCGCCTATGTCTCTCAGAGGTACTTATCAGACTGCTGCGCTGCCTGGAGGCAAATCAGGCYACCCTTGGTCCCGAGATACTATCTACTGGGATGGCCTTTGCAGTCATAGTCCTCTKTTCTAGCCCTTCATCGACACAGAGCTMTCCAAAGAGCAATTGAGACCGTTGCCGCTGCAAGGACCCAGAGGAAGCTTCAGCCCGCCGAAAAAGCTACAGCACCCGGAAAAAGCTTCAGCACATCAAAAACTAGCAACGAAATCGTCGAGRAAATCTAACCCAAGGAGATCCCTTCAGATTGAAAAGTTCTCGTCCCCTAATCATAGTATGAGATAGCCGAAGCTTCCTTATACGATTTTCATCTCGCAAATCCTCGACTCCCATGCACTTCATGCTTACAGCGGGGGTTTGCGTGCAAACGAGGATGGGACGCCTGTCMTAACTGCCAAGCAGAARGCACCGGGGGATCGGGGTGCACCTGGGTATGGATTTTCGGCTTTGATTCGATATTACTAACTTCGAAAGTTCCCAGAGTCATTTCGCCCGAAGATCGAAGAACTCCTTCGTGCTGCTCCTGGCGAGCATGCTTCCTGGCCAGATAGAAAACGCTATCGCGACCACGTTATAGCGATAGAAGACGAACTCACTTCGATGCGCAAGCACTACTCCATAATGCCAAACAGCGACCCAAGCGGTCGATTCAGTCTGTCTTCCTTGCAATTACGAGTGCAGAATATGGAGATCAGCCAAGGCCAGATGGTTACTAAGCTCAATGAAAAAGACGCACGCATCTTTTCTTTGAGTGAGTCGGTTGCTATGCAAGATAGCCAGATCGTCGACTTGGATAAGAAATTGAACCTCATAATCTCTCACACGAAGCAGCCCGAGCGAGTATGTCCTGGCTATTGCGATACTGTCCCGGCCACGAGGTTTGTGACGAGATTGAAGCTGATTCCGTATAGGCAGATGCTCCTTACCCCTCCCCATTTGACGCCGCCGCGGCCGCACCCAGATCCCCTCTAAATACATACCCCCCGCAACTCTCAAATTCGTTGCCTTATATTGATCGCCACCAAGCCCCGCGCGCGGAGCAGTACCACCCTAGCTCCACGGAGTCTATGGCAAGGGCCATTGACGATTGCAACTCGGATTAGACTTCAGGGTTACCCGGACCGCCCTTTGCGAAGTTGGCGGGCAATCAAAAGCACCATTTATCAGTTTTTCACCCCAAAGAGATATCGATTCCCGAGCCTGTCGATGAAGAACATAAGACGTTGAAAGCAGAGCAATACAAGATATCAGCGGACCTAAAAAAGAAGCGTGAGCTCAGGAAGGAGAAAGAGCGGAGGGAAAAGATCGAAAGAGAGGCGGAAACTCATATATATATGCCTTAAGCAAAGCTTGAGATACATTCAGTATCCATACGTAGGCAGTCGCTCAAAAAATGAACATTTTTACTACCAGTTCTATGGAATCAACTCTATTATATGCTTTACTATCCAAATCTACCTACCTAGATCATCTCTATATCCAGTGTTAGTCGAACTCCATTCGTATAAATATTGCTTTGAGAGTATCCGTTCATATTCGCATTGCTTCAATAAAGCTCGAGGCGAAGACAAGATTTCTTGGGAGGATCGTGGACCTTCCATCCAAAATATGGTCGCGGTGGAGATGGCGGTGGTAATGGCCGCGGTAGAGATGGCGCTGGTTGAGATGGCGCTGGTTGTAATGGCGCTGGTTGAGATGGCGGTGGTTGAGATGGCGGTATGCCCATGCTCACAAGAAACGGCGCGACCAGCAAAAGCGATCGAAAAGGGCGTAAGTACCGTCAATATCTACGAGAGCACAGCCAGTACCTGAGGAAGAYGAAGCGTTAGCAAGGAAGCTATCACCACTAAGTATTGTTATTACTCTACAAGCGATGAGTCTTACCATATAAACCAGGTTCTCGCATGACATCATGGTAGCAAAGCATCCTAGAAGTTTAGCTGGACAACATCCACAATGAATTGAAGATGGCCGCTTGGGTGTCCAAACCACGAATTAGAGCGCTGTTCTGGCACGCAAGCACAAACGGATATGGGCGACCACTGCATATCCTATGCCAGATCGAAAACAACGTGGGAGAAGGAGCAAGCGAGAACTCAGCACATACTGATTCAGGGAGTAAAGAAATCCAGACATTCGTCTAGCCATGTCTGTGACAGCGGCTTTTGGATCGGTTGCCATGCTTACTCTCCTGGGGGATATGTCGCAGGCTCCAAGGTACGATAAGGAAGASAGCTAATTTTGATCCCCAAGCCGAGGAAGGTTCTCAGACGCATTCTGGAAACACTGAACCCGCCTTCACTCTCTGGTCAGAAACTTTTCAGCAACAGCAAACGCAAAACACCGAAGAGCAGCAGGACTCGACTCCGATATGCTGTTCTCAACACCAGCATCAAAGCGTCTCCGTACTATGTCCTCAAATTAAGACCCGATATAATCCCCCAATTTGTCATGGAACGGAGTCTAAGATACCCAGACCAAAAAGTTATAAATATATATCTCATCATATTCTCTTCTTCGCATTCTGGTATCTTCTAGTAAAACTGCTCTTGGGGCTAAGGCAGGGAAGGATGTGACATTGCAGGCGTGCCACAATCTTCCGAGACCAGATTTTGTGCGATATGTGCCTTCGCCGTCGCTATCCACCAGTGAACATGGTCATGCTGATCCATTGACATTCGGTTCTGTCCGAGGTACYGTGCCGTCGCCGTCACTATCTACGGTGCATCAGTCGGCGAGAAGCATACGTGCACCGAGACCGACTTCTTCTAGGAGCGCGGCCGTTATCCAATCACCAGGGYCAAGCTCCATAATCACCGTTTCCAAAGAAGCGATTGCAGCGAAAACATTGCTCCTGCCCTTTGAAGAATGTCGTCGGATGCAAGTGCCAAAGTCAAGATGAATAAAGTGCTCTTTAGACATCCCAAGCGAAGTCAAAAGAATGTATGAGGAGGGCAACGCCTCGTGCCGATAGATCAAGCCAAGCTGTATGTCAACTGGGCCTTGGTACGGCCAGGGAACGTGCTGCAGGTCCCCCAAGACCGAGGATGTCAGGGACCATCAGAAGAGTGCGACCGACGAATACCATGTCAACGTCGAACTTGCAGAAGCGCCTGCCGTGCCTCCACCAATGATCATAAAGCAGGCGAAACGGAGTTCTCAGCGCCTGCTACCCGGTCACACTGTGTGAAGAGCGCGAGACCCGATCGTAAACGCTAAACATCCTTTTTTGACAATGCTCTGGCATTTAAGCGAGCCAGTATACCGTTCCCACGCTCGTATAGTATGGGCTAAAGTGATAGAACACCCGCCCAAGCGACCATTTCATACAATCCGACCTAGATGATACGGTGGAAACAACCAAGGACAGCAACAGGATCATCCGAAACATATACCACAACTCGCACTCATCCTCGTTGTCTGGCATGCTAGGCCGTAACTAATCTGAGAGCAGTACCTGATTTACGAACCAGGCTGCAAGTACAAGCTTGACTCCACGCCACCAAACATGGTACCTTGCGTGATGACGTGGGGAACCATTACAAGGAACAGAGAGCCTCCCAAAGAAGCGAAGCTGTCGGACATCGTTTTGGCAAAAATACTCAGCACCCTGTCTGTCAGAGACCGAAAAAACTGGTATCAGACAATTACAACAGCCGGTGAAAAAGCAAGGAGGAACTTGACGTGTTGTTTACCGTTCCATTACAACGCAAGTGGACATCTCTCTCCCTTCCTACAACGGCACTACCAAAGAGCTCTCCGTCCGCTCCTCAAAAACACCCCAGAGGAGCTGATGTAGATGTCGTGCGGGAAGAGCATCATGCAAACGTGCGAGAAGGTCACGATGGCTGCTTCCCTATGTCTGTGCTTGGTCTTCATCGCCCGAAATAACGGGGCGCTCAATGTGGATCCCAAGCAGGACTCGAAAGATTACAAGAGGTGGGACCAATGAATGAATATATACCGATCTGGCTACGAGCAAGCCGTACGGTTGTATTGCGGGTCGTGGCGGTGTTGGCTGTGGCCCTTTAATCCGGGGAAGTTCTGCGAGCCCAATGGTGACGTGCTATTGTGGACACATCCTGTATCTTCTTCAGTTTATACGGTGCCCAAGCTACCTACCCGCTCCCTTAAAAACAAAGGGTGGAGACAAGTGAGGATGCACCCAGCGGTGTGAATCCAGTGATCAGGATGCTCTGGGTCGACGTGACCCCCTCACCAGATGATAACAAAAAAGCTATCAGGATCGCTGTTCCGTTGTTGGTAGCGAAGCAACTGAAGTTTTATGCCCTTCTAGGGAAGGGGGACCTTGCTACGCCTCACATAATTTCTAATGATAAGGTGTACTACTTCAAGCAATACTCATACGGCCTGAAATCGGCCGAGAACGAGCATTCATCAGGGTCAAAGCGCGTGAAGTAGCAAAGATGGAACAAAGCTCTACTAGCTAAATTGGAGACCCTTGGATCTACAGGCAAGACATTG
>MSTJ01000033.1:0-80792 GCA_001956345.1 Ramalina peruviana
AATCAACCAATCAACCAATCAATCAATCAATCAATTAATCATAATCAACGTAATAACGTCCTTAACTCTATCTATGCTTATGCGGCTCGACTCGTCCGATGTTGCCTGAAAAAGCCTGTAGTAACCCCCTATTAATTGCCTTCCGTCACCCGAGCCGCTCCATTGCAGTCTTACAGCTCCACCTTAGTCCCGTTCGTCGCTTCCGTTACAAAAGTCCCCTTAAGTGCTGAGATCGAGGGCGAGAAGAAATACTCCCCTCCCTTCGGCACCACCCACTCGGCCGATAGACTGAGCGCTGAGCCCTGGCTCGCTGGATTGGTTCCTTCCATCGTGCGCAGCGTGTTGTCTTTGTTTTGCTGACCGATGATCGGGTCGAAGCCCGGAGCGGTGACGGCGGTTTTGAAGGGTGGGAAATTGACGTTATTCGCCCATTCTGTGCATCACGTCAGTCGTCAGTGTCGGATATTGATGCAAATAAGAGGTAGAATGAGTGAGATCTAGAGGGACGTAAAGACTTACGGGTCTGTATGAATTGAAACCCATTCGCGATGTTACTTTGGTAGCAGGCGAAAAGCAAACCCCTTCCCTGAGCCGTCTTGCCGCTCGCTGCCTCCCCAGCCGACACCTCCGGGCCGAATTGTATACCACGACGGATGATACGTTGCGGATCTGTCGGGATCCCGTGATCCTCAAGATCAGCGCGCGGGTTTGTCTTGCGGGTGTGAGCGGCAAAGGGACAACGGTCTTGGGTCTGCTGGTCATTGTTGTCGGCCGTGTAGCGAAAGTTGTTTCGTTCCTGCGTATCGGCGCCGAGCGCAGGGTTGTCTTTCAATGGTGCCAGATCGACGGGAGCTCCTGGAATTGATTCAGGATTCAGACAGGAGCAAGAACATGGGAAGGGAGAACGTACCGCTCTTCCAACGTCCGACTAGACGCGCGCCTAGGAGTTCGCTGCCCTCTGCGGCAGGCATACCGGGGATGGGATTGGCTCGGAGGAAGCTGTTGAACTCGGGGACGAGCTGGAAGAGATAGCGGAAGGAGAGGAAGGAGCCGTCGAGGGCCCAGGAAGGACGGTTTGTGACCTTGTCGCCAGGGCGGCCGACGAGGGTGACGCCCTGTGCAATGGTTGGGATTTTCTCACCATTGGGGAAGGGTTCGAACTCGGTGAGGCCGTCGAGGGTGGGTTGCGATATGCCGTCCAGGAAGCCGAAGCTGTGATTAGATGGTGTTAGGAGTCGGCCTTGGGACGCGAGAAAGGAAAGGAAGGGAGAAGGATGGGCTGACTGACTGCTCATGCCCCTTCCCCTCGCCAGGCCGGACATCGCCGACGATGGAGATGACTTTCTGGATGGAAGCATTTTTGCCATTCATGCGGAATAAGTGCTCGATATGGTTGATCTGCTTTGAAACGGTAGTGTGAGAATCCCCTGACACAAGGATGAGGCCATGGATGTCCTCCAGGAAGGCAGGGTCCCAATCAGGCGCGAAGGTGCCGCTAGAGTTCTTGTTCTTGTCGCCCAGATTCTTGGCATCAGCCAGCATGCCGGCCTTGAAGACATCGTCACCGAGGGCATCGGTGATGCCCAGCTATAGAACGAGGTATGTTCAGTGCAAGCAGGATTGATTCATTGAGTATACTGACCAACGTCAAGCCTTTCTGGGAAAACGCGATGTTAATGCCAGAGAGCTTCAGCAGCTGATTCTCACCGGAATGCTTGTTCTTGGCGATCTGGTCCAAGTCTGCTTTGACTTGAGCAGTCGTGGTGATGTGTGGCACGAGCTGAGCAAGGTGGGTGCGAAATGCATCGACGTTGTTGGCATGGATCTGGAAAAACAGGTAGGTCTGTGTCTTCTTGGGTAGACCAGCTCTAGCGGACGAGCAGTATCAGGCAGTGCGCAACGATGAGCAGAATTACTCAGTGAAGGCTTACATGATGTCACCTTGGACATTGGTGAGATCAATGGGAGGCGGAGAAGAGGTAGTCATGTTCACGTTTGGATGAATGAGGCTGAAGATTGCCTTGATGCAGAGTCACTTCTTGATGAGTTGTTGGAAGTATGGGGGAAGTCGATACGAAGTACAAGTGGAGAAAGTATGGGAGTTTGAGGAAGAAGATGAGGAAGTTGCGGGTTTTATCAGCAGCATCGTCAACGGACACCTGTCAAGCCAGGCCACCATCATGATTTTACCGTGTCAGCTCACCGTATCCCCACGACCACCTGGTTCTCACTTTACGAACGCATCTAGTGTTGGGCCCTTGTCAACTTAACGCTCTTTCGCAGCATCCGAACGGACTATCGATGGACACCCAACAGGAAGAGACCCATTGCTACTGCGACTGAAATGCCGCTAGTCCAATTCGCCTGTCCCAATGTTCTGCATAAGCGATTCGCAGGCCTGGACTTGCATGTGATCGAGAGACCCATGAGACGTTGCATGAAGCAGTAAGGCTGACGATATAGCTGCACGGCGATTGGAAAGCAACGTCACCTGCATCACAGGGCTGCTAAAGTCCTGTCATAATCTTCACAAACGATACACTTATTCCGGTTGAGCACATCTTTCTTTTCTCAATTTGAAAGACTTGATCATGACACTGAGCAACAGCACCAGGAAAACCACTCACCGCCTTGGTAACGAAGTCTCTATCCATTAAGGGCAGATATGGCCTGAACAGCTGTGGATGGATGACAGTGCAGCGGCGTCTTACTTGCAGAGCCCCTCTCTCAGCCAGCCAGAGTCTGCCGTCTTCAGAACAACGCAGATGAGGGGTTCAGTGGCAAGAGCCGACATCGAGGAATACTCTTGGATACTACCACTTGCTGGATCCTCAAATATTGCATATTCCCGGAGTTACGGATACGGGTCATGCCCTTGCACCACCTGATACACCTCACCTTCTCCGTTAGCTTGTCCAGTCAGCGAGGCGCACACTCGAGCGGTGAGCATTTCAGCCCAATGATGGTGAGCCTTTTTCGAACGTCCGAGATTGGAGTAGGGCTGTCATGCGAGACGAAGTGGATCTTGGGGAAGACCTTGGGCCTTGACCGAACGTAGATCTGATCCGCTCTCCATCGTGTAAAGAAACATGTCTTGATGAAGATGCAGATTGCAGATTTGCAGATTTGCAGATTTGCAGATTCGCCTTGCTTGACGGTCCTGAAACCCCAGAGCATTCGACGAATTGTTGTTGTAACGTTTCAGTATCTCGCTAGTAATTTTAAGTTTCCTCCACCACCTTATTACTAGTGCGGACCTGACAGCTAGTTTGCACCTCGCGTCACTTTTTTGATCTTGACATCTTCGATTCTTGTGAGAAGCAAAAGTCCAGACCACCATCCCTTGGTTTCTTTTATGCGAGACAGATCCCGCAATGACCTCTTCTATTTCGTCCCTCACGCAGATCTTGCCACGACCTCGATACGATGGTGAGAACGAAGAAGTGCGGGCTCAAACATATACGAACGTTACCAGAGTGCTAGGGACTGAGAATCCAGATGAGCGACAACTCCTTATCAAGGTCAGTAGAGTCGACACATCCGCTTCATCGCTTGCTGATCAGTGCCTGCAGCGGGGCCCTCCACCCTACCCCTTGCGAACTAGTTGGCGACCAAGGGCAGCAGAAGACTTTGGTGATGGAGGCGCTTTTCCGGAAATCGCTGTGGCCCAATACCCTCTCGACATGGGTCGAAACGCTACTGCCAATTCCAATACAATAGCTGTCCAGGTTGACGCTGAGGGACGGGTGAAATATGATGCCATAGCGCGACAAGGTCACAACGAGAAGCGAATCGTTCATGCTACCTTTAAAGACCTTATTCCCCTGCGACAGCGTGCAGACGTGGGCGACATCTCGCTCGATAGACCATCAGAGCAGGAAGTTACTCAACAGACTGAGCGCACCAAGGACGCCTTGGCCAAATTGGTGTCAGGCGCTGTAGCCGCGCAAAAGCCAAAGAACGTCAAGGGGACCAAGAGGAATGAACCGACCTATGTTCGCTATACTCCAGCGAACCAGATGGGCGATACAAATCATACGAATGACCGCATAATGAAAATGTGAGCTTTGCCCCACGCAGCGAGATTTCATATTCTGACATGAAAATAGCGTGGAACGACCGGTTGACCCAATGGCTCCACCACAATTCAAGCATAAAAAGCTCCCGCGAGGAGCCTCTTCTCCCCCGCCACCTCTTTTGAGATCGCCCCCCCGAAAGTTAACGGCAGAGGATCAGGAAGCTTGGCGTAAGTGAACCCAACCACCTTGCTATAGTGCGTTTCACGGTCTATTTCGAGAGGCGTGCCTTCAGCTTCATGTTTCCACTTCTGTTCTCCACCCCAACAATGCTCCTATGACATGCGCGAATGCACTTACTCACTTCCTGGATCGTCTAGGTCTACCTCCTCCTGTGTCTAATTGGAAAAATCCAAAGGGATACACGGTTCCATTGGACAAGCGTCTCGCGGCAGACGGTCGAGGCCTTCAAGATGTTACCATAAACGACAAGTTCGCTCAGTTTGCAGAGGCGTTGATCACTGCCGACAGGCACGCCCGCGAAGAAGTCAAGCAACGCGCCACAATGCAACAGAAGGTCGCCGAAAGGGAGAGAATGCAGAAAGAAGATCAACTGCGTATGCTGGCCCAGAAAGCGCGGGAGGACAGGTCGGCAGCGCAGGGGCGCGGAGCACGGAGGAAGTCTCGCAGTGAGCGCTCATTGTCAACTGATGGCAGATCTGACAGCGAGGACGAGGAGGCCGCGCGGGAACGGGAGCGCATGCGCCGAGAAAGGAGGCAAGACAACGAARAGCAGCAGCGCCAGTCACATATGGGGAATGAGCGGCGCTTGCAGATGATTGCAAGAGAACAGAATAGGGATATCTCGGAGAAGGTGGCTCTTGGGCTGGCAAAACCAACCCAGTCCTCTGAGACAATGTACGACTCGAGGCTCTTCAACCAGACCCGTGGGTTCGACGCCGGATTTAACGAAGACCAAGCGTATGACAAACCTTTGTTTGCAGCACAAGACGCTATCAGCAGCATATATCGGCCTCAGACAAATGCGGATGTGGATGACGATGAGGAATCAGGGGCCAAGGAATACGATAAAATCGCGAACAGCGGTCGGTTCGAAGTATTAGGCAAAGCGAAAGAGGGTTTCAAAGGAGCCTTGGAAGCCGAGCGCAGAGACGGGCCCGTGCAATTCGAGAAGGATGTGCAAAATGTCGCAGTGGATCCCTTTCAGATCGATGAAATGATTCGGGAAGCTACAAATGATGTGGGCACTGGCAAGAAGCATGGCCTGCAGGACGCAGAAAGGCCTTCAAAGCGGACTCGAATAGAGCACGATTAAGCGGACCACCAGGCATGGGTCACAGCATCAATGAACATCCTCGAGTGGCATTTGGTGTACCCTCGATATTCGCATAAGTCCGTGCACATACATCCCCAGTAGGTCCCTCACTGCGATCCGGCTTCCCTTGAAATCATTCCTTGATTGTAGTCGATGGCAGATGTTGTTCCATCATGTCCGACCAAGGCTTTCCTGCAGATTTGGTGCGAGATGACAGGTATTCCAATACATGGCTATTTTCTTCCGCCACCCAGGTCAATTGTTTTTGAGTTTGGTYCAGCATTTGCTGGAGGCTCCTCAGCTCTGATGAATAGCCGTGTGAGGATTCCTTCAGATACGGCCCATGCAGCCTCAAGACTGTTTCAACCCAGCGAAGATTGAGCTCAAGATTAGCGCTATCATTGATCATATGAATGATGAGTCCCATCAGTGCAGAAAGGTAGACGGTGGGCAGGCTCGAGACAACCAATGCAACATCCGGTAACGGAGTTGCCACATACACCCTTCTCATCAATGATCTCTCGTTCAGCCGAAAGGCCAAGATCATGGCTCGAAGGAAATCCCCTCGAGCAATGGCGCCAACTACCGCTGCTGGGGTCACATCAAGGTCCAAGTCAAACGGATCGAACTGAAGTGCACTATCCAATGCAAAGACGAGTAATCCTTCCGTCGAAGCTGCGCAAAACGCCCCGCCAACGGGCGAGAAAGACAGAGCTTGTACACGCACTTCTGGCCTGGTCCGCCGTCGGGAAGCATCTCCACGGCTGGCGCCCGGTAATGTGTGATCGATCCGCTCTTCCAAGTCAGAGGCTTCACCCTCATTATCCAGTAAATCTCGAGGTCCAGCTTCGGTCAAGTTGCGACTGTTCAGGAACTCTTGGGTCCCGTCTAATGATAGATTGACCGAGACCACAAACTTTCTCAGCAAAACACCAGATCGTACATCGTACAAACAGATGTATTTGGAATTGCCTCCTGCAATGACGCATGACCCATCTYCGCTGTATGCGAGACATGTAAAGGACTTAGTGCCAGCTACATTGGCAGCGATACGGCGATCTGAAATCTTACGACCACCGGAGACATCGTGTCGACCATCGAGATTGGCAATCTGAGTGCCTTCGGATACCGCCCAAAAGGTGAGCTGACCATCCAGTGTGGATACGGCGACTTGCCTTGAATCTGCCCGAAAGGCGACGTGAAGAACATCGGCCTGCAATTGCAGAGGCTCGCTTGTCTGATTGCGGCCAAAGATACTCCACAATCGAACGGTGTGATCCCAGCTACCAGTTGCTATGGTGTCACCCGAAGGCGCAAACGCTAGAGATGAGATTGGCCCCTCATGCCCGGACAGTTGGTCGAGTAATTGACCTGTTTGGACGGACCAAATCTGAATGTCAAAGGAATCTTCCGAACCGGCACAAACCACCTCACCGCTTGGGTCGACGGCTAAACACGAGAAGGAGAGGCGCGTCGTCGAGCTAAACGTCCTGAAATTACGATATCGGACCAGGTCCCAAGCGCGCACTGATCCGTCCAGGCTAGATGTGAAAAGGACCTGTCCACGCTTGGCAAATTGGCACGCTGTCACACAGCTGGAATGCTCGGTGAATGTCATGATGCAGAATCCGGACTGCGAATCCCACACCTTGACCTTCCCGTCATCGGCCGTTGTCACTAGACGAGTCCCGTCCGGAGAATAGACGACATCTGTCACATTGTCGAAGTGGCCTTGTTGTTTTAGTATGTATGACTCGGACTGCCATTCCCAGACCAGCACCTGGCCAAGCTTGGAAGCACCTAGCGCCAGCCATTCGGCAGACGAGTTGATGGTGATGGAGTCAATGGCATTCTGGGATACACTACCAGTGTTAGAGTCTGGGCATCAGGCTTAGACGATCAGAATACCTCAGCTCGTGGATAACATTGAAATCTGGTAGCTCGTAAAGGCGAAAGAGCCCGTTGGAAAAGCCAACCACGAGCAGACGAGAGCTAGCATGAAACGTTGCACTCGTCGTTCTCGCATTGTTCTGCATGAAGAAATGTCGTTGCCTGATGCGCCATTGCAGCTGCTCTCTGTCTACCAAATCATGCTCTTGGTCAGAATTGTCCACTGAATTTGACATGAAGCTCCATTCGAACAAAGCGCCATCCTGGCTGATCGTGAAAATCTCATCGCTGTTAGCGCGTCATGGGGGTGCATTCATACCGACCACCTTACTCACCTTCTCCTGATCGTCGGAAAACCAAGCTCCAAGCACGCTGTCTCGATGGCCTGTGAGCGTGGTGGGAATGAAGTCCCGCTCAGGGACCAAACTCCAAATTCGCACAATTTGGTCTTTGCCGGCGGTCAGGAAAAAGCGAGAGTCGCTCGACCACGTGATGTGTGATATTTCGCCATGATGGCCTGCATACGTCCTATGCCGCACAAAGGGAGCAAACTCCAATCCCTTGTCCGCGGCCGATTCCGGCGACTTGGGTGTGTGCCATACTTCGACCAGACGCCCTATACTAACAGCTATATACTGACCTGTGGGTGAAAAGGCCAGAGCTGAGGTTGGACCACCGAAGGAAAAATGGTGCAATGTGATGCGCCGAGGAAAATTGGTCAAGATAGCTCTGCCATCTTCATCAATAGAGATGAGGATCTTGCCAAGCGGACTCAAGGCAACACGATTGATATTGCAGCGATGAGAGAAAGGCAGTGTGTAAGACTTGTTGCTGTCTATGTTAGACCCACGGAGACACTCATCTCCAGGTTTCAATACAGGTGGGCGTACTTGATTAGGTTGAAGACAGTCACACGATTTCCCACCGGTGAAAGTAAGCAAGATCCATCAGGGGTGAAATTGAGATCCCCTTTTCGATAAACTGTACCGAGCAGATTGGAGAACTATGGATAGGGAGATAAGATAAATGTGGTGACATATTTCCCAAAGCCGTTGGATCATTTGACCGCTTACCCTGAATTCTGTTCTCATCGCATTTATGTACCTGACGTGAACGATCTGAGGTGATTCGGCATGTTGTTAATACCTGATCGATGGGAAATGTCATGGACAATTTTGGTGTTGTCCATATTTGCAAATATGTGTGTGAATGTAGAAGGCCGTGCGTCATCTAGCCTGTAATATACATTAGTCGTATTCAGTGTTATCAGCTACGATCCCCTGGGTTTAGCGTCATCATTTTCTACGTCTCCCCCTGAACCCGTGCATTCCTCCACAACACGCCAACTGCATTTGCTGCTCGCCCACCCATCTTCTTCATCATTGTCAGAACCTCACACCCCACCGGCACACTTGATCTTTTCCGAAGCTCTACAGCTGCACCACCCCACACTGCCCCAATCATGGCTCCAGCAGCTTCAGACTCTGCCTCCCCCATTGGGATAGCAAATGTAGGTGCCCTGATCGATTACTCTGCCATCTAACGTGATATATTGCTAATATAATTGGCGCGAAGCTTCCCAATCAAAGGTAGAACTCTCCTATTGTTGTCCTTGGACAAGAATCCCCGCTGTTTTCAGCCAAGTTGCAAGTCAACACTGGAAGGCAATCTGGACTGATGGATTGCCAGACACAAGATCGTCGCGAAGCGAGGTGCTGCTTTCACGATCATGGTGGCAGGCGAGTCCGGTCTGGGAAAAACGACCTTCATCAATACGCTCTTCTCCACCACCATCAAAAACTATGCCGACCATAGACGCCGCCATGCCAAGCAGGTTGACAAGACCGTCGAGATTGAAATAACCAAGGCCGAATTGGAGGAAAAGTTCTTCAAAGGTGCGCCCGCCTGCCGTTTCCCAACCTGCCTTGTCCAGGCGTTGGCCTAACCTGCCGTCCAGTGCGACTGACCGTCATCGACACACCCGGCTTCGGCGATTACGTGAACAACCGAGACTCATGGATGCCGATCATTGAATTCCTGGATGATCAACATGAATCGTACATGCTGCAAGAACAACAGCCTCGACGGGTCGACAAAATCGATCTTCGTGTACACGCCTGCCTGTATTTCATAAGACCTACTGGCCACACGCTCAAACCCCTGGACATTGAGGTCATGAAACGATTGAGCTCCCGGGTCAACCTGATCCCCGTCGTTGCCAAAGCCGACACGCTCAGCCCTGCAGATCTCGCACGTTTCAAACACAGAGTTCGTGTTCCTTGCGCACCTTTTCTGACGTCTTTGCTTGCTGACTGCCAAATTTAGATCCGAAATGTTGTCGAGGCGCAGGGCATCAAAATCTATCAGCCGCCATTGGAAGAGGATGATGAAGCGGCCGCAAACCACGCCCGGGGTCTCTTAGAAGCTATGCCGTTTGCAGTGATCGGATCAGAAAAGGATGTGAAGACTCACGACGGTCGCGTGCTCAAAGGTCGCCAGTACTCATGGGGCGTTGCAGAGGTGGAGAACGAGGATCATTGCGATTTCAAGAAATTGCGGTCGATCCTGATCCGGACGCACATGCTCGACTTGATCCACACCACCGAAGAGATGCACTACGAGGCTTACCGCGCCCAGCAAATGGAAACCAGGAAATTTGGTGAGGCACGCCCAAGAAAGCTGGACAATCCGAAGTTCAAGGAGGAGGAAGAAGCGTTGAGGAAGCGCTTCACAGAGCAGGTCAAATTGGAGGAGAATAGGTTCCGTCAGTGGGAACAGAAGCTCATTTCTGAACGGGATCGGTTGAACAAGGACCTCGAGAGCACTCACGCAGCGTAAGTCTGAGTGTATTCGTTTCTCTCCCGTTTCTCTCCAATGTTGCTGACTGTTTCCCGATAGCATTAAAAACCTGGAAATGGAGTTGGAGCAGATGCAGGGAAGTGTTCAGCGCAGCCACGGCCGTCGTTGACCGAGAGGGTCTGGCTCTGGCAGTGCCGTGTCGGTTGGAGGAGAACAGGGAGAGGAAACGAATGGACTTGGACGCCACTGTAGCTTCCCCCGGCTGGTCGTATAATCTGTGGTAACTTGTAGCCTTTATCATTGATACCTGCCTTGCGCTTACATAGTGTATCCGATCCAATATGATTGACACTAAAACTCCAAGCATCATCACACATTTACTAACTTCGGCTGCGAGCTTTTTTAAGCCAAACATCTCCACCCTTCCATTTGCTGCCAACTCTGGCCCTGGATCCTCACATTGGTCCCCCACCCTCTCTAGAACATGGAATTCCCCAATCATCCAGACACGGTCCTAACGGGTCATCAAGGGCCAATACATGCGCTTACCTTCTCCGCCGGCCTTGGTCAATACGTGCTCCTCCTCCCCACTCTTCGCGATACCTTTCAAAGCACTAACGCGAACTTGCCCCCCAGATCCTCAGTGGCTCATCGGACCGGTCCATTCACTTGTATAACCCAGTCAAGGCTTCTCCCGGCCTTGCTTCCTCGGGACTTGTCCAGACCTACAATGCGCACGCCTACGAGATCCTCGACATTGCGGTTGGGGCCGACAACGCGCGCTTTGTTTCCGTGGGAGGAGACAAGCAGGTCTTTCTCTGGGATGTCAGCACCGCGCGCACCCTGAGGCGATGGGCTGGCCATTTCGGGAGGGTGAATTGCGTCGATTTTGGCGGCGAGGGGGATAGTGTGGTCGTCAGCGGCAGCTTCGATGCCACTGTGCGCATCTGGGATTCCCGGAGCCAGAGCACCAAGCCTCTGCAGGTGCTGGAAGAGGCGCGAGACAGCATATCAAGCCTGAAGGTGGAGGGGTGGGACATCATCGTCGGCAGTGTGGATACCATGATCAGAATCTACGATCTAAGAATGGGAATCGTCTGCGCCGACCTCCTGGGCCGTACGTGAGCTCTTCATCCATTGGGTTGCCGCTATGTGGACGAAGCTGATGTAGCATCAATAGAGCCGGTCACGTCAGTCCAACAGACCAGGGATGGTAACGCGGTCCTGGCATCTACGCTTGATTCGACCATCCGATTGATCGACAAGGGCAATGGGCAGCTACTCAAAAGCTACAAGGGGCATTTGAATAAGGACTATCGTCTGCGGTCGTGTCTAGGTCTGAATGATGCAGTGGTGGTCAGTGGGAGCGAGGATGGCTTTATCTACGCATGGGATCTCCTCGACGGCGGAATACTCCATAAGCTAGAGGCCCATGCCGGTAAAGCTGCCAGCAGCGTTGCTTGGAATGGCAGTAAGAAGCAATGGGCCAGCGGAGGCATAGACGGTAGCACAGGATGAACTTCACACGCTTGATGTGCAATGCTGATCTTACTCCTAGGCACTCTCGTCGTATGGGGCATGCCTTCATAGGATCCAGCGTGTGAACAGCCATGCAAATTCGAAATCCTTCACCATCGATTTGCCTCCACGCTTTTATATTTATCGCTAAGATGACAAAAGCAGCATTCAAGGCCATTGACAAGGACAGCACTATGGAAAGTCCGCTCCGACATTGTCGGCTTGCAAACGACCAGGTCGGACCTTGAGTTGCGAAAGGTGGCTGCCACTACTTCCATTCACGGCTCGATCGCACCATCCTCACCGAGGCGCAGGGCTTGCAAAGCGGTTTCCAAATCCTTCTCGTGGACGAGTACGATCCCCGACTTTGCGGTCGATAGGTAAGCCATCTCTAGCGGTCGCATATAATTTTGGGCTCCAACCAAGCGGCCGGCTATACCACACACGATTCCAGTGGCCTCGAAAGGAAGCCCGGAAAGACTGAGGGTGATGGGGATGAGATCGTTATCTGCGCTGACCAAGAGCGCGTATTCCGCCCCGACGCTGAAGTGAGGCAACAGTCGTCTCTCCAACAGCACGGACGCAGCTTCCGTCGCAGTCAAGGTCAGACTGAGAAACTCTGGCTGATGAACAAGCGATTTGGTAAGGCCAAGCTGCAGCACCGCCTCGTCACTGTTCAAACTCTGCTCACTGCTTKGACGACCGGCGCATTGTACGAGATGAAGGGGATCAATACGTGGCTTGACGGAGCCTCTATCCAGCAAAATGAACGTGCGTGCCTGAAGCTCACTCAGCGTGGTTGGTGGTGGGGTTGATGGCATTAAGCTCGAGCCAACGGAGGATGACGACGAGAGATGGCGATGATGGTGGATGGTAGGATTCACATAGGCTTCGGAAGCCGCCTCGAAGGTAAAGCCACGCTCTCTGCATGGACATCCCCAGTCAGTGTCTTCAAAGGCTCATACGAACGGGCAGGTGACGATAAACTTCCAGGAGACCTACTCAAGAGCATGGACGACTTGCATTCTAGCTGCAAGAGGTGGCACGTCAGTCCTGAAATCATGGCATGTGGACGAGATGCGCCGCTACCTTTGGAAGGTACGAGTATATAATCGGAAAAGTAGGTCGATATGAAAAAGAGCGGACTGTCTCATGTGAGCTGAGACGTTCGCACTCGCAGGGAGGCACTGGGCGGACATACATGCCTGCCAAAGAAAGTGGACTTGTCAATTCGAGAACACGTTTTCCTGCCTCCACTCCCTCACCGTCAACGGAGATGACCACGTAAGTTTCGCTGGACATGGAGGAGCCTTTGCCCTTCCCATCCGCAATTTTGGTGGCAAACAGGGCCTCGGCCAAATCATGGGGACACATGAGAGAACATTCCGTTGGTGTGACTGTGACGTTGAGAAAAGCGTGCTGGTTGGCCCAGGAGGTGGCACTGGGGGCTGCTGATGGAAAAACGAGCCTCAAGATGGTTGGCAGCCAGGACTGATACTTCGGCAATGGAATATGGATCAAGCTGATCCGGACATCCTACCGAAGGGTGAGCAGCTGAGGCCTGTTGTGGCCTCACATACCCACTGCTGACTCCCAGCAGTCCCTCTGGGCTGTCTTGGCCATGGACGACCRMCGACTGGCATGGGGCTTGACTTACAATAAAGTGAATCTTGGCGGACATGAGAAGCCCGCAAGATTCCATGTCGAAGGCGACCGATCATTCAGCTCCTTGCGCTGCCAAAACTCGACTAAGCGTGCTTTTCACTCTTCGCAAATGAGTCCCACAGCGCTATCTCGCACTCGTACGTGAGGAGGCACTGACAAGTAGGAATGCACTTTCAGGAGGAGAAACCCTCAACATGGCTGGAGGACAATGAAAAGGGTGTACTCGAACAATTACGTCCGAGATCTGGCTGCGATTGTCCGACGGCATGAAGCTCAACGGATGAAGACTGTAGCAAGCAGGCATGGAATTCTGCTGGATGTATATCCTGCCCTCCGAATACATCACAGGGTTCTTGGTCAATGAATCAATTCAATGTACCATGCCACCGAGGGGCTTCAAGGCGCAAAGCTGATAGGCAAGATGACTGCGAACACTACGCGACAACTGAGATCAGGTTTACACTAAACATGGTGGAAGGAGTGAGATGCTGAGGCTAGCGTGTACAGGGTCAGACATCACAAGATGGCCAACAACGAAAGTCAGTATTCGACTAGCTCTTCCCCCTGGACGGAATGTGATGTGATCCCTCAGACAGACTGCACTCGGCGTACTGCACGCCCGCGGCACAAGCATGGTAAGTTGCCGGAGGAGCTGTACGAGTAGTAAGAACGGTTCGACGATAATAGCGTTTTCGTCCGCATCTGGTTGCAATGGGACGGTGACAGGACCACGTTCCCCAGGCCGCCTGCTGTGCATGAGTTCCGTAGCTTAATCCAAGGCGCCTGCAGCCTAATTGCGTAATGACGGCAAAGCGTGGGGTTGGAAGGATTACGAAGTGAGAGATTAGGATGTCTGAGAAGCTTATGAGCCGCTGAGCGTTTCGCTTTGAGTGGGGTTCGAGGCTTCCAGCATCGTTCGCGGCCTTCAGCGCAACGGGCATGACGCGCAGGTTTGTCACTGACGTATGACCAGTTGAAAAAGTATACCCGTATCTTCGGCTATCGTTTTCCTCATCATGAAGATTCACAGCACGAAATCAATCTCCCGAGTCGGTTCAATAGAATGCGGCATGAGCAACGTGGCTGGTCGACATTTCTCGRTSAATTGACCGGTGGCCCAATCCTAGCCATAAGGATGCTGGTGCATGGTGTACGCTCTGCGTAGCACAATGATGAAGTCGACTTGTCACACCATTCAATTGATGCGAGGTAAGCATGCATGGCAAGGGATCAAAGCGCGCTCCCTTGACCCTGAAAGCTGCGATCATGTCAGTTCAAAGATGCACACGCATCTTCTCACTTCGCCGTGATCCGGGCTACCGTCGGCACCTTGTCCAGCTTCGCTTTTCTGGCTTCACTGATCGGCTGTACAATATCCTTCGGAATTCTCCAGTGCGCCCCCCATTGGATAACGCCGAGGAATGGAAGAGGCTTACAGGAGATTGATGCGAGAGACCAGCTGCCCAGGCAGGCGTTAGCGACTGGTCCATGCCCGGTACGCTATGTCGTTTGTCGAAATTGGAGAGTGGGGGGAGATTTGGTTGGAGTGATGGCACCAGGGATAAGCTCTCTTTACCCCGCGGAAACTAATGCAATGCAGGAGCTTCTCGCAGGAGACCAAGCTTGCATTCATGCCCAGCAAGGTCCGCTGCAAACCAGAATTGACTTGATCCGTCCGCCCTCGGTTACCACTAGACCCTACCCAGCATGCCGACACCCTTTGAGTGCATGAGCAACGCATGTGCTCATCATCAAATCCTAGGAACAGGAACCAGACCATTGAAACGTCAGAGGACCCTGAGACTAGTGGTCTGATGTCGTCACCAAGCGTGAGATGGGAAGCAAGCCGTCGTTGCCTCACAAGTCTGCTGAATGAACTTGGCCTGGCGCAGGTCCTAGGCTTATAGCAAAATTAGCTTTCTGTGTATTGGCGGCGTAATGGCTCAGAGGCTTTGTATCTGCGATGCTGGTGACTGACCCTCGAGGCCAAGAGTCTGCAGCATTGTCTTTTTGAAAAGTCCCGCGTGCAGCCGACTCTTCTACCTACCCAGCCGCTCGTATGGCATAGTGCCAGTCCACCTGATGTATTTGGTTACCATCCTTCGGTGTACTGCGGCATCCTTGCAGAGGCTTGCGGGGCTGCTAGACTTGGTGGGTTGTTGTAGCCATTCATGGGCGCAGGAAAATGCTGAGGAGCTGGCGGCGGTGGCGGTGGAGGCCACGGCCCAGCGTAATTCGAAGGCCTGGGCGGGATGGCCATGCCCATCGTACTGAATCCAGATGCTTGAGCCACTGACGGCGTATCCCCAATGAAGGCTTGAGCCAGCATTGGCGCCCCCCGTGAGGACGGTCGCCGTCGACGAGGATCATAGGGTGGGCTCCGGCCTCGCAAGTGTTTTGGATTCTCTCCGCYCGTAGGAAGTGTATCTTGCTCAACGGCAGCATGGTGGAGCTCTGGGGAGTAAGAGCGCGACCGGCTATCACGCTGGCGGAATCCTTCTGGGGAGCTGGTCTTCGACCTAGTCAACGACGTATTTCGACTGGAGAATTCATTAGTTTCGGGAGAGCTGGCTCGCCGCCTCTTTCGCATTTCTAAATTTTTCTGGCCGACTTCCCCTGCCCCGTCCAGCATGGCAGGAATGTTGACGCCCTCGGCCACTCTCATTTTCTCGCAAAACCTTCTAGACCAACCGTAGTATCCCTCTCCTTGGATGTTCTTTTCTGGATCACTGCCTGGGAACCGCGCCTGCCCTATTAGATCTATGTCCGACATGCCCTGGCTTTCGTCCTCCATTGCTGAGTAATCCGACGACCCGATATCATCTAGAATCTCGTTGACCGCCCTCACGAGACCCTCGTCAGCAGGACCAGCGGTGAATCGAAGTGGTTTGACAAGCTGATGATCGATTGGTTGCGTCGAGTTTGGGGTAATGTGAGGTATCATATTGCCTGCTGGGAGGTCATAGAATGGGGTTGCGCTATCACCATGTGAGGGTGGTAGGATGTACGGCATATTCTTTTCGCCCTGGAAACGAGTCTCAGAGACCTCGAGCTCTAGATTGGCCTGGGCTCCTGACTGCTTGATGCCTTCATCGATCGCAAGTCGCAATTGTTTAAAGTATGGCGGATCAAAGAAGAGGGCGTCCTCCCACAGCTCCAGTAACTCTTGAAGCCGCTCGTGATGCTTTGCATGGACCTCTGGCCGGCATTGAGCAGCGCCTTTTAAAAGGCCAAGAAGAACATCTTTTAGCCCGTGTGCAAATGTGGAAAAGTTGTTTGTATTGCTTTCATGATACCGGGTGTGATGAAGGCTGTCATGAATCAGGTAAAGGATATGTAGTCGTCTGCGCCATATCGATCGAGAAGGTCGATCCAGTATGTGGTTTGCAACGTCGGACTCGGTCACAGAATCCATCCATACGAGAACATATCTGCCGAAGGCAAGGATTCTTGCTGGAGAAGCCACGACATTCTTCACTAACCACTCTTTACACAGCTGTGTTCATGCCATCTTTAGCCTTGCCAGATGACGCTTGAGATTCAACCATCAAACCTGAATATTCTCATGAGAGCTGCATTCAAGTAATGCGTCCAGTCTTGCGTGAAGACTAGCGATCTCTGTTCTTGTGACTGACGCCGGATCTGGCTTCATCAGGCTGGCTGCCAGGGAGGCTTTGGCGATTGCCAGTGTATGGGACGTCATAGTTGAGCGTGTCAGTAGAAGTCGAGGCTTCAGAAAGATACAAGGAGAGTTGATGTGTGTTCAGAGCATGCGCAGGCTCCACGGGCAATGCAGATGGGAGTGGATATAAAATTACCGATCTGGATATTTGCGATCTTACATAATCATCTCATCATTGCGCTAGTATTGAATGAAACGAAATTCTCGTCAAATCCAAAAATTCCATCGATTTGTTTTGCCGGAGTGTTGAGATCTAGAACCAGATCGCTCATGCAAAAAAGAGCTGCAAGTCAAGAACCTAATGGCCGCTTGTTTTGGAATCGACGGCCTGGTTTTACCTCGGCTTACGAGATATCTCAGGTCTTCCTAAAATACTACTGAGGGTCAAGCTGCATTCTTTCAGCTAGTTACTGCACGCTCTGATGGATTAAATTAAGAACTGCTTCTCGATGTTGGTCGCCCACAGCATTGCGACTTCCGAGGGTCGGTGATTTTGGGTCTTGATCAACTCAGGGCTGCTGACCCCTACCGTCCTGCCGTGAGCGCCAAGGATGCCTCTACGAACGCAGGATTGCAAGCCATCAGGCACACTGCAGTTATTGTGCATTCTCTGGGGAGAAGAAAATAAAACCCGCCACTGAAGCTTCTCCCAGTGTGCCAGCGAAACAGAATCTTGCCCCAAATTGCTGCTCTCTGCAGCTGTCCTTCGTCCCGTGTGCGATGCAATGGGCCTCCTCCCAAGGTGCTGCCCGAACTGGATGAGGCCCCATCCATGTTCGAGACCGCCAAAGCGCCGACGTCAATCGAATCCTCCAACGACAGTGACGCGAGGCCGAGCGATCGATGTATCTTGGGGTTCGCATGAGGTTTGTAATCCCATCTTTCTTTGGTGCAGTTCATTAGCTGAACCTATCGCCTTTCTTTGCGCGATAGGGTCTGTTCGCGAGGTATTTGTCCGTCACGGCTCCATTCTGACTACCATGGTCGGTAAGATGGTCGGTAGGCGCAGGATCGTGGCTCGCTTCTGTGCTCGGACTGCCAGCGTTGTCTCTTGCCTTGCGAGCTGGAATCTTCTGGGACACGGGTTTTGAATTGTATTCTGCTTCCACATTCGCTTTCACTTGACGCCGCCTCATGTCTTCCTCATGGCGCGCTGCTCGATCGGCATTGACGGATCGTTTGGCAAAATAGTATGCACCTCCACCAGCTACTTTCGATTAGTAGCTTTACACGGTGCGCGATATTTATCAACTCACCAACGATTAGTGTGCCCCAACCAATCCTTGTTTACGAAGTAAGTCTTTGCGATTGCACCAATTCTCAGATGCGTACCAAGTAGATCGGATCTATGTTGTCAGTAGAGTAAATACTGTAAAGGGCATCAGACTGACCGTATTCATGTTGAAACCCACGATGTCAGTCGCGTCCTTTTCCCCAGTGGCCAAGATCAACTCTCAAGACTCTCTCACATATCCATGAGTGCAGAAGAGAGGAGATCGAACAGAGGTTGCCCGCGGCTCGGCTCCTACTTTCTGATGGAAATAGAACCCAGGTCCGTAGAAGTAGCGGCGAAGCTTCGCCTCGTCCGGTGAATAAGATCGATGACTCAAAGGCTTGGCATGGTTTCATACAACAGCTTCGAACGCATTCACTCATTCTTTCGCATTTCCCCTTCTTTGCCAACACTTCGCCTTCCAAGTCGAAGGTTCAAAGACAAGGTCAACCTCTTCTTTTCACCACACAATCAGAGTCCGATGTTGTGGCTCTCGGACCGGTGAAGAGAAGAAGATATGGCTTGAAGGGGAAAGCATATCCGTGCGGAAGGCCTTTCAGGTGGCAAGAACACATCCTACTGTCAGCAGACAACCTTATGCCTGTCAAGCGCAAAGCAGCTTCTCAAGCTGTCACATCATCAGCGAAGAGGAACGCCTTTGGGCCCGCAACTCCTCAAAGCCTGAGTAGCGATGATGAGTATTCCCAGGGCTCGGGGGCTAGCGAGAGCGAGACAGAGAACCTGAAGAAGGCTCGGGAGAAATTCTCGGTACATCCACCCGGCGCCCGCTCGAGGAATCCGAGCAAGCCAACGGATCGCGAGGTCAAACAGAGCGGCATTAGCAATCTATCATATCTAAGCCTGAAGCCTGATCACGAGAATCGCCCCTTGTGGGTAGATGCGAACAAGGCTCGCATAACGCTCGAAAGCTTCTCGCCTCTTGCAGCCCAGGCCCAAGACTTCCTGACAACCATTGCGGAACCTCTATCTCGGCCAGAGTTTCTGCATGAATATGCGCTTACCGTCCACAGCCTCTACGCTGCCGTGTCTGTAGGTCTTGTTCCCCAAGACATCATCAGTTTCCTTGATCGTTTGTCCAAAACGCCTCTTCCTGTTGAGATTCGAAGCTTCATCCTTGACTGCACAAAGGCCTTCGGCAAGGTAAAGCTCGTCCTGAAAGACAACAAGTACTTCCTCGAAACCCCTGACAACAAAGTGCTGCAAACGCTGCTGCAAGACGAGGTCATCAGTCAGCAGCGTGTGGGTCATAACAACGACATCATCACGGAAAAAGCGCCCCAGAAGGGTGGCCTCGTGATTCCCGGGACCAAGGACGCAGCTGGGGCCAAGCAACAACCCTTGCCACAATCTCTTACTGATGGGAAAAGCCTTAGGCCGGACGATACTGCCCAGGAGTCCCAATATCTGGCAACCTTGAGGGACGATGATGACGACGACGACGACGATCTGCGCGTCCATTCCATCGAGATCCCTAGGGACGGTGTCGAGATTGTGCAGAAACGTTGTCTTGAGATCGAGTATCCCGTACTCGAGGAATACGATTTCACCAATGATGCGAACAATCCCAATCTGGAGATCGATCTGAAGCCCAGCACAACGATACGGAGCTATCAAGAGAAAAGTTTGAGCAAAATGTTCAGCAACGGTCGGGCTAGAAGCGGYATCATTGTGTTGCCCTGTGGAGCCGGGAAAACATTGGTCGGGATCACGGCAGCATGTACCATCAGAAAAGGAATCGTGATTCTGTGCACGAGCTCCATGTCCGTAGTACAATGGCGAAACGAATTTTTGAAATGGTCCAACATAAGCCCCAATGATATCGCCATCTTCACATCGGACCACAAGGAAAAGTTCTCAAGGAACACTGGTATCATTGTCTCCACTTACTCCATGGTCACCCAGACCAGGTCTCGATCCTACGATGCCCAGAAGATGATGGATTTCATGCAGTCCCGCGAGTGGGGGTTGATGATATTGGATGAGGTTCACGTCGTGCCAGCTTCCATCTTCCGAAAAGTCACGTCTTCAATCGCGACCCACTCGAAGCTTGGATTGACAGCGACTCTGCTTCGGGAAGATGACAAAATCAAAGACCTGAATTTTTTGATTGGACCGAAATTGTATGAGGCCAATTGGATGGAACTTGCCGAGCAAGGTCATATAGCCAAAGTGCAGTGCGCCGAGGTATGGTGTCCAATGACCACCGAATTCTACCAAGAGTATCTCAGGGAAAAGTCCAAGAAGCGGCAGTTGCTGTACATCATGAACCCTCGGAAGTTCCAGGCTTGCCAATTCCTGATCGAGTATCATGAAAAGCGCGGGGACAAGGTCATCGTCTTTTCGGACAACGTCTTTGCGTTGAAAGCCTACGCGCTCAAGCTGAAGAAGTTCTACATCTACGGAGGCACCCCTCAAACAGAGCGTCTGCGCGTCTTGGAGAATTTTCAGCACAGTGAGCTGGTCAACACCATCTTCCTCTCCAAGATTGGGGATACCTCACTGGATTTGCCTGAGGCCACTTGTCTGATACAGATTTCGTCGCATTACGGATCTCGTCGCCAAGAAGCTCAACGACTCGGGCGCATCCTGCGGGCCAAAAGACGAAACGATGAAGGCTTCAATGCCTTCTTCTACTCTCTCGTGTCGAAGGATACGCAAGAGATGTTTTATTCCTCCAAAAGGCAGGCCTTCCTAGTCGATCAAGGTTACGCCTTCAAGGTCATCACACATCTGCAAGGCATCGAGAACCTTCCCAATCTGGCCTACTCCTCCCCAGCAGAACGACGGGAGCTTCTGCAGGAGGTGATGCTGCAGAATGAGACTGCAGCTGAAGCGGAGAATATCGACGATGACCCGTGGTCTCGGCTTTCCGGAGGCAGCAAAAACAGCCGAAAGGCTGTAGAAGCTGCGAAGAAAGGGGCAAAGCGGACCGCTRGCATGCTCAGTGACTTAAGTGGTGGCCAGGATATGGCTTACATTGAGTATAACAAAAGCCGAAACAAGGAGCTCAAGGGCAAGCATAATCCTCTTTTCAAAAAAATGGCAAAGGAGCAGCAGAAGCGCAAAAAAGATCGAGAGGACCAGGGCTGACAACAGAAGCGTCAATCGTCCTGTCGCGGGAGCTGAAGCGGCTTGGTCGCGACTGGAGCCGGAGGACACTGCAATAAGCCTCTCATTTGAGGAGTAGCACAGATGTCATCTTACGCAAGCCTGTCTCTCACATTTTGGGAACTTTTCGAGGGACATTGACATACTACAGCCAATTTTTGACGACGTCGCTTATCCAGCAACTCGATTTTATGACCGCGATGCTTGTCGTTTATCCACCATCCAACATTGGCAACCTAGTTAAGCTTTCGTTGGATGTGACCATGGGAGGAAGATTGAAAACCGTAGAAGTGGCCCAGCTTGAATGCAGGAGGATGGATGAGGCTAATGGCCACAATATCATTGTGCACACGCAGGAGATCTGCGTAAAGGTTGATCGTACAGCATGAATAGTCGGCACCAGAGATCGAAACGTCAGATTCTCGAAAGCCAATCGCTGCGGTAATCTTTCCTGAGAGCACTGGCTTGTTTCTCCCTGACAGCTTCTGAGAGGGAAGCTACCGCGTCATCCGAACCTATCAAAGGGACCATGATGCACTGTGGCTAGACAATCATGCATGCAAAGGCGCAGAAAGATGAACAACGCAAATTGAATGGTGTGTTTTTGAATTTCCAATGAGCGGAATTGATAATACGTTCAAGCCCCCCCCCTTTATGAGACCGACTCCAGAGCCATCGATCCATTCCTGAACGGCGGTGCAGATAGGAGATGTTCATGGGTATACTTGCAGTCATTATCTTCACGACCAAAACCAGCCTTGTCTTTCTTCGCCTCCTTCGAGCTGTCCTTTTGTTGAATCACTGAGCTCCGTTCGCGTAGCTTCAGTTCGAGAGAGTGCATTCTGCGTATGAGTGGTTTCGGTACTCTCTTCTCGTCCATCAGCGAAGCGCTTCTTCAGAACCAATTTTGTGTGAACTGTCCCATCCGAAAGTGTGGTCTTCTCGGTGGTAGTCATGGTCGAAAGCAGGCTTGTTCCGCTGCTACCACCAGCGCTGCCGTGGCTGACATCTTGCCGCAGATGAGCAAGGACACGAGATTTTGCATTCATACGTGGAGAAAGCTCATCATCTTTCAGCCTTTCGTACATATCTACTTCGGTCGACGGCCTGTTGTCTGCATCCTCATCATCCCCATGATTCTCCCCTGCTCCATCGACTTCGTTCTGGAGACGCTCCCGCAGTGACCCCGTTGCAACCGCAGGCCTGCTAGCACCGGCAAATGATGGAGCTAATTCGACGCTTCGGTCCTCGTCAAAGCTTGCGTCGCAGCTGTCTCTCCTTCTATCGAGGCAAGCCCCATAGGCTTTGGCACTCCTTCTATGCTTGGAAGAGGAAAGATTGATCATGTTTCTAATCCAGTCGAGCGGTGGCTCTGCAGAGTTGCTGGCTTCATCAGGATATTCTGATAGACCTTGCCCGTTCTGCACGTATATCAGGTCTTCAAAGGCTGCTCTCCAGCCAGTCCTGTAAGCAATCGACGGATCTTCTTGTTCCAGGTGGAGCGGAGAGTAATGGTTATAGAAGAGGTAATGAAGAGGGATAGACGGTCGAGGTGGTGCCTGAGGGGGAGCGCAAACAGTCCCCGACTCATCGATATTTTCGGAGGGTTGAGCAAGCGCACGCTGCGAGCTTAAGAACGTGTTCAGGTCGTTCCTTTCTTGGGGTGAGAGATGCTCTGCTTCGGCATTCACATATGGGCACTCTACGGTTCCTCTAGATGCTTGGGGGGGTGGATGAAGCATCTCGGTCCTTGCTGCATTTGCTTCCGTCAGGCGGGCTCTGTTGCGGAGCTCGATCTGACGGGCCAGGCGAGCTTTGGACTCATCAAGATCTCTCAGGCATGATTCAAATTCGCATTTGGAGTTCTTGATGCGAGAGTCTGGATTCGAGTCCAGGAAACCGGAACCCAGGACCATAGTGAAAAGGGACGAAAGACCGTTGTCGGCAAAGTGGCGAAAGGCGACAAATGGGTTTATGAGACTGATGTCAAGAGACTTGTCGCTGGAAGTACTTGTATGCTCCTCTGTTGGAGACATGACGCTCCCGGTGTAGTGAGGAGATTCCTCGATCGTGGCAATAGCTTTGATAGATACTGAGCTCATAAAGACTTCCAGGTTGGCTGGGACGAGTGGGGGGTGGTGCTTACTTATCGATTGRATTACGCCGTCAGATCTCTCACTCAAATTAATGGTGATTTCTTGGCACCTTCACAAACTCATTCTAGCGGTACATTAAACCCGTCCAAATCATCAAACGATCGGATTTCTTTCCAATTGCTGACCAATCTACAGCTCCGGCTGTTGTTTCAAATACCGAATTGGTTCATACAGACAAAGCTAATTTTCATCGCGGCTCCAATTCTTCAATAGGTACATCATCCGCATCCTTGCCCACAATGGCGTTTGCCACCTTCCACACCTGAATGAGATTATCCTCCGCAGCACTGCAGAGCACCCAAGGGTCATTCAGGTTCCAGCTAAAGTCCGATATTCTGTTGGTGTGACCGCCGTGCATGAAAAGCCTTATCGCTCGATTAGCATCTGACTCGACATACCAGTCACAGACTCAACTCACAACTCAGGGGGTCCATCCTCGGCGTCTTCAGGCGTTTGCTCCTCGCCGATGCGACTGAGGTCCCAGAAGCATACCCGTCGATCGTAGCTCGAACTACCCAGAATGGCTTCTTCGAACGGATGCCAGGCCAACGATGTGACGGCGTCGGTATGGCCCATCAGAGCGTGCAATTTGACTTTGAGATTCCGCAAGTCCCAAACCCCTATCGTGTGATCCCCAGACCCGGTCGCCAGCACATACTCCGAGGCCGGGTTGAAGGAGAGAGCATTGATGGCATCGGTGTGCGCTCTTTGCGAGTCCACCACGGATGTTGTTGTAGAGGGGGACCGGCTGTCAAGTATTTGAAGGCTGAGGTCGTCTGAAACGGTGCCAATCAAGGCAGGATGAAGAGGGTGATGCTGTACATCATTGACAATGGACTTGTGATGCGTGTACGTTCTGCTCGGGTGCAGCACTTTGCTGGCGCTGCTGAACCTCGTCATGTCCCTGATCCGTCAGTGTCTGCTTGCTCCCCAGCTGAGGGAAGCGTACCATAGATTCACGGTCTCATCTTCGCTGCCGGTGGCCAGGTGCCCTGCCTCGTGCGGACTCCAGCTCAAGCCAAAGCCTTCTGCCTTGTGACCGATCAATTCCAGCTGAGGGTTGATCTGTCCCGTCGGTTGGCTTGGGTGTTTGGTTCGATCCCAGATCATGACCCTCCCGTCCGTGCACATGGTAGCGATGATGTTCGGGTTTTGAGGTTGATAGCGGGCCTTATTGACCTCTCCCTTGTGATCAATCTTTTGGGCGATATGGAACTTGACCTCAATGGGCGGTGGCTTTTTGGAGGAGCCCCCTCCGTACCCACCAATCTCTTCGCGCTCTTCATCGTAGTCGGCAGAGTCGGGGGTGACGGGTTTCGGTAGCTGGACATGAGCAATCTGTAAATAATTTTGGGCCTCGTTGGAGGTGTGAGTCCCTATGAGGAGACGATGGGTGGAGTGATCCCTGTCTRGCACACTGGGGAGGATTAGTGCGATGAACGGTGACGGGAGCTGCGTTGAGTTACTCTTGCTTGTCAGGTAACCATTGGGTTGTCAGGGTTGGCCATTCTAGGGCATTGCTGAGCATGAGATCGTAAAGGAAGGGCGAATTCTTCTTCCAGGTCTTGTATTCTTCATTGATGATCTTCTCGTCCATGACTTCATCTTCTCTCTCCTCCTCGATCGTCACTATGCGGGCGCAATGATTAGCACGTCGAAGGATGGATGCGGGAGGCGACGCATACTGCCCAAGTCGTGATCTCCCCCGTCCTCCATCCTTGAGGTCAGGAAGGGCTTAGGGGACAGCCACGTCCGATCTGGCGCTCAGAAAGGCTTGATCGTCCACTGAACAATCCCAGAAGGCATGATACAGAGGTCTCGGAGTCATGGGGGAGCTTCTGCCTTGTAGAGGTCGTTTGCAAAAGGCGGTCCGGCTTTTTGATTCACGCGTTTTTGCGTTTTGCGCGTTGCGCGGGATTAATTCCGGTGGGGAAAAATGTCACAAAACGTGAGATTTGAAACATGACGATTTCACTGGCTTTGCCAGACACACTCCATTTTTCCTCCTCGATGAACATGATCTTGTGCTCACCTTCATCTATGACTTCACTTCTGTCTGTAAATCATCATACTTTTCACTGAGCGCATGGCCTGCGTCGGATGCCACAAGAACTCGCTAGCAATCGCATCCTGTTCATCTTGACTCCACCACCCTTGATACTCACCTTACCACCGCAATCATGGGTGTCCCCAAATTCTTCAGATGGATGAGTGAGAGGTACCCAGCCATCTCCCAGCTCATCGCAGAAAACCGCATTCCCGAATTCGACTGTCTCTACCTTGACATGAGTAATTCTCCTTTGTTCCAGCCAGGGCTATCTAGCTAACGGTGCGCCAGATGGCATCATACATAATTGCACCCACAAGGACTCGGACTCACCCACATTTCGCATGACCGAGGAAAAGATGTTTATCGCAATCTTTAATTATATCGAGCATCTGTTTGGGAAGATTCAACCCAAGAAGCTGTTCTTCATGGCAATTGACGGAGTTGCCCCAAGGGCGAAAATGAACCAACAGCGTGCAAGGCGCTTCAGGACTGCCCTGGACGCTGAACGGGCCAAGGAGAAGGCTGTCAGAGATGGTGTGGACATGCCCACGGAAGAAGCCTTCGATAGCAACTGCATCACCCCGGGTAATGTCAATGGCTGCTCCTCCGTCCGCCCAAGCGCTCACGCATGTAGGAACCGAGTTCATGGCCAAATTGACCCGGCAGCTGAAGTACTTCATCAACAAGAAAATATCCGAGGACGTGGATTGGCAAGGTGTCGAGATTGTGCTTTCCGGCCATGAAGTACCCGGAGAAGGTGAACATAAAGTCATGGAGTATATAAGACTGGCCAAAGCCCAGCCGGACTACGATGCCAACATGCGTCATTGTCTGTATGGCCTGGACGCGGATCTAATCATGCTTGGTCTGCTGAGTCACGACCCTCATTTCTGTCTGCTGCGAGAAGAGGTGACCTTCGGCCGGCAAAGCCAAAAGAAATCCAAGGAGCTCGAGCACCAGAACTTTTATTTGATGCATCTGTGCATAGTGCGCGAATATCTGGAGTTGGAGTTCTCCGATCTCAAAAATCCGGGTGCATTGGAATTCGAATTTGACATGGAGAGGGTGATTGACGACTTCATCCTAATGGCATTCTTCGTCGGGAACGACTTTCTGCCCAACCTCCCGAATCTACACATCAACGAGGGCGCGTTGGCCCTCATGTTCAAAATTTATAAATCCGTGCTTCCAAAAGCTGGCGGATACATCAATGAGCGTGGTGTAATTCAATTGGATAGACTGGGGATTCTGCTGGACGAGCTGTCTCACGTCGAATATCGCTTTTTTGAATCGGAGAATGCGGACGCCAGCTGGTTCAAAGGCAAACAAATGGCAAAGGTTGATGTGATGGAAAAAGATCAAGGTAGAAGCAGGAAAGCTCCCCTGACTCTAACGTCATCTCAGAAGGACATTTACAAAGAGGTGAAAACTTTCGTCAATTTGCGTTCTCAGAAGCCGTCAACCGCGCYACCATCCTTTCATCTCTCCTCGTCACTCAACGCAGGGAATCGTAGGTTTGTGCAGGAGCTGGCCGAGGATTTGCGTCTTCAGTGGACCACAGCTGTCGACCATCAGGGCGATCGCCACTTGCAGTTAGACTTTCCTGCAAAGCTCGAAGGTGACGAGGAGAACGAAGTAATCGAGGACGAAGAGGCTTCTCTGGCTCTCTTGAGGGTTCTGAAGCGGTACGACAATGCAAAAGTCGTTGATGTGAGCGCTGAGGAAGTTCAGGAGCAGATGGATCGCAGATACGAAATAAAGTTTCAGGCCTGGAAGGACAAGTATTACAAGAGCAAATTCGATTGGGGCCTTGACAACGAGGAAGAGATGCGAAGGCTGACCGAGAATTATGTACAAGGCTTACAGTGGGTTCTGTACTACTACTACCGCGGGGTGGCTTCGTGGCCATGGTTCTACGGCTATCACTACTCCCCTATGATATCAGGTATGTTACAGGTACACTGACGGCCGTTGCACTTCAGTCTGAGATTGATCTGAGATTGACGACTCGCAGACGTTAAGAAGGGCTTGAGTGCCAATATGACCTTCCAGCTTGGCCAGCCGTTCAGACCGTATCAGCAGCTGATGGGGGTTCTACCCGATAGGAGCAAGACAATTGTACCAAAAGCATATCACGACCTAATGACCAACTCCGACTCTCCCATCATCGACTTCTATCCTCGAGAATTCGAATTGGATATGAATGGTAAGAAAATGGAATGGGAAGCAGTCGTCAAGATCCCATTCATCGACGAGAAGAGGCTTCTGCCAGCCATGCAAACCAAGGATCAAGTTCTCACCCAAGACGAAAGGGCTAGGAATGAGTTTGGGGTTTCACTCAAATTTACATACTCACCAGACGTGGAGTACATCTATCCTTCATCGCTTGTGGGTATCTTTCCCGACATCCCTCGATGTCATTGTGTGGAGAACATCTTTGATCTTCCGACAATGGAAGGTCTGGAGTACCATGTGGGTCTGATGCAAGGGGTCAAGCTTGGTGAATCTGCTCTCTACGGATTCCCCAGTCTGAAGACTCTGCCCTTCTCTGGTACCCTGGGCTTTCATGGAGTTAATGTCTTTCAGCAAGACAGTCGAAATGAGAGCATGGTCATCACGCTGCTGCAGTCAGAGCGTCGGACGAATGTAGAACATGCTAAGAAACTCCTGGGGCAAAAAGTCCATGTGGGATATCCTTTCCTGTCGGAGGCCAAGGTCGTTCGCGTCTCCGATGAGATGTTCGACTATTCACTTCCAGAAAACGGCGTCGGACCCCCTCTCACAATCCCCCGGGGCCCTCAAGAGATTGGCTTGTGGCATAAGAAGTCAGATCGCATTGAATCTCAATACAGCAAGCGTTTGGGAATGCTGATTGGGGATGTCCAATCCCTCGTCCACGTCGAAACATTGAAGGGCTTGCGAAAAACTGATGAAGGGGCAGTAGTGAAAGAATACGCCGATGTTGCCGGTATTGAGACGGATTACGCATCTCAAACGGTGGTCACAGAGGTTGCCAATGAGGATCGCCGATTCATGGAGAAAGAGGCGCTCCCCGTTCAAGACGAATTTCCCACCGGCTCGAGGGCCTTCTTTTTGGGCGACTTCAACTATGGTCGACCCCTCGAAGTTGTTGGTCATACAGACGACCGGGTCGATGTGTGGGTGTCGACAGCTGCAAYTAAGGCACCCGAGTTTGGGCGCCAACTAGCTGCAGAAGC
Source organism: Ramalina peruviana (assembly GCA_001956345.1). NCBI lineage: Eukaryota > Fungi > Ascomycota > Lecanoromycetes > Lecanorales > Ramalinaceae > Ramalina > Ramalina peruviana. The sequence goes on from MSTJ01000033.1 coordinate 28,733, forward strand.
AGACCGCCACTCGCCGTATACCCCTTCATTTGCTGTCGCCAAAGTCCTGGGGCTAAATCCTCTGGTCCTGAGCAAGATTGCATCTTCTTTTCAAGTAGTGGTCAACAAAGAGCGAGTCAATCTTGGACTCAACCTGAAATTCGAAGCCAAAAAGCTCAAAGTTCTTGGATATTCGCGTCGGGGACCCACCGGATGGGAGTTCAGCGAAAAGGCTATTCAGCTGGTCAGAAGTTATATGATCAAATTCCCCGAATTCATTGCCGGCATTCAGCGCAACTCGCAGGGCAGCACATACGACGCAACAGACTTCTATCCGGAGAAGGAAGCCTACATCAAGATCAAGCAGATCCAAACCTGGCTCAAAGAGATCGAGTCCAAGAGCTTTGAGAAAGTCCCGCTCGATGCCGAGCAATTGGACTCGGAGGTGGTCCGCAGAATCGAGCTGGCAGCGGACCATGCCTTCCAACTTGACCCCCCTGGGAAGGGCGCTAATAAGAAAATCAAGGGCGCGCCTCGCACTGCGATATTGAAACCTTCGGATGCTGAACATAGGCTGAGTCGTCAACGATTTGCGGTCGGCGATCGCGTGGTATATGTGCAGGACTCTGGCCGAGTGCCCATTGCGACTCGTGGAACGGTCGTGGGAAAAACGCGGACATCGAGGACGACGCTGCTCGATATTCTCTTTGATGTGACCTTCATGAGCGGCACCTCGCTTGAAGACAGGTGTTCGCCCTTCCGCGGTTCTACAGTCCCGTTGCACTCGGTGCTTAATCTCACCGATCGTCAGCTGATTGCTGGATCTCGAGCTGACGAGAACCATCGGCCTGCCGCGCAAAGCACACCTTTGACTGTGCCAGGCTATGGTGCACCCGTTGGACCTCACGGGATGGGTCAAATGCGGAATGCTCCGGCCCCACCTCCACTATCTGGCTCGTTTCGAGGTGCGGTGTCAGCCACGAGGGGTCCGCAAGGCTCCGACGGACTCGGCCGTGGAGGCCGAGGCATCCCTGGTCACTCCAATGGGCCACCGCGAAAGCTTCCTCTTCGTGGGGGATCGCCTGCCATGAACCAAGGGCGCGGGAATTCCCAGTACAATGAATTGCCCATACGTGGCAGAGGATCAGGCGTGTTGTCAACACGAGGTAGAGGATTCAATACAGGCAGTGGTAGTGGCTACATCAAGCTCGACACAGGTGAAGAAGACGACAGTATCCTCCCTGACAATCCGGCCTTCACTCCACAGCCATATATCAACGTACCCCCCCCTGCCAACCTTGACACGCGGAAACAAAGCAGGGGCGGCCGAGGTCTACCGTCGAGAGGCTTAACGCCGAGAAGGGGGCCGGGAGGACGGGGGAGGGCGACTGCTGTTCTAGTTCAGCAGAAGTGATGCCTCTGTACGACTACTTGGGATGAAAAGCATAGCGAGGGATCGGGAGCAGGAAATGTTGGTTTCCGCATCCTATACGAAATGTACATAAACCCTGCAGGAGGGTTTGCCAAGAAAGCTTGCGAGTAGATGTTCAAGGCAAGCAAGAATTGCGCCATCATTGATCATTTGGGGGACAGTATACCGTGTGATACTGACCTCGGCAGGGGGATGGGGCCAGAGAAAAAGGGGCTGTCTGAGTCGTCTGCCAAGGCCCTCTACTGACACTCCTGGTATTTGTTATGTCGACCACCCGCCAACTGTTCTTTTGCTTTGCAATCAAATACCCAAGATACCTTACGAATATCGTCGATTCTGCGGAGCTGTGCAAGCTGCGAAAATTGCCGCGATTTTGCTCAAGCATTCATTGCGAGGATGCATTCAACGGTTGTCAGGGTCCAAAACACCTTTGGGTTCTTTACCACCGTTGCCTTCGTAACGGCCATCCTCACTGCTGTCTCCGTCGTCTTCCTGCCGCAGAGTCCCTCTGCGTCCATTGAGCCAGTTGTCCGAAACATTCAGGTGTAAATTTGAGTCAAGGCCATCTACGCTTACCGCAAGCTGACACTTCCCAAGAGTTAGAGGTCGGCCGAATTACTACTCGACGAAGAAGGAAGAATATGCCCACATCAAGTTTGATCTAGATGCTGGTAGGAGCTGGCTGCTATGCGCCTTCATGCTAGGACGCTGAAGGACATTAGATCTCACGTCCCTCTTCAATTGGAATACCAAGCAAGTCTTCGTATGGATCACGGCCACCTATCCATCGTTGGGTCCACAGCCAGATTCACCACCCTCTCAGGCCGTCATCTGGGACCTGATCATCAACTCGCGCAGTCAGCTTCATCCCTTCGACCCTACGAAGTACCTCCGGTGGAACGCTCCCCCCGTCGGAAAGAGCAGGAAACCCCAGAAATCGAAAAAGAAGGATGAGACCCCGCTCGAACCGGGAATCATTCGGCTGAAAAACAGCAAACCCAAGTATCAGATCACCGACATAAGCAGTGTCATCTCCGAGCGCCATAATGTAACACTGGAATTGGGCTGGAATGTTCAGCCATGGGTTGGAGCGCTGACTTGGACCATGAACGCGGATCAATCTTTTGGCCGATGGAGGGGGTTAGTGGGGGGAAGATCTGAGAGCTTCGATATGCCCGCTCTGAAGGGCAAAGCGGCTACGGCAGAGACTGTGGTGGGTAAGAAGGAAACACCTGAGGCTGCAGCAGCATCTGGGGTGTTATAATACCATTGCGATCCACTGAGCAAGATCCTGATTGCAACGAATGCGCTCCACTTGGCAAGATCCTTGCATACAGCCGGCGTGTTGCAAGCCAAAAGGAGGGTGGGCGCCCAACGACCAACGCAAGGAAGAAGATCTTGCAGGAACGTGAGGAAGGATCATGTAGCAGCTCGAGCTAGAAGCTCCCTATACGCCCGACTGATGGGGACTAGAACCATGACTGATGGGGACTAACGGAGGGCAGACGGAGGGCAGAGTCTTACCCCTAGTTTCCGAATTCTTGGTGTTTTGGAAATTTTCAACTTTTTTTTTGGATCATCAAAATCGATTTTGCTCAAAAATCACATTACAGCGTCCCACTCCACCACTATACGCCTGTACTAGGTCAAAGTATCAGAATATCTTCAGTAGACTTTGCGGACTCCTCTTTCAGAAGGCTGTAAATTTTAGACCTGTTATTGGCTATGTTTGAAGGGTTGAAAGGTTAAACAAGAATGCGCCAAACTACGACCCAAAACCACCCTGGAACTACCCCGCAGCTACCCCGCAAGTGCCCCGTTGGGTACACCGTAGCTACCCCGCCAAAAACGGGTTTCAATGTGAATGCTTTACATTTCAATTAACCACCACTCACTCACTGAATATCCTTTGGGAACTATTGAAACTGGAACGAMTTCAAGCGCTAGGTATCTGGATCATATCCTAATACTTTGACCTAGTGCAGGCGCGTGGTTGTGGAGTGGGACGCTGTAATGTGATTATTGAGCAAAATCGATTTTGAAGAACGTTGAAAATTCCAAAAACACCAACAATTCGGAAACTAGGGGTATATCCGCCGCTAATTCATGATTCGACAAGCCTCCAGTCGTCAAGATTATCACTTGCAGAGGTGCAACGTGCAGCCGATGGACTCTCGCGTCTGATGTATGTCAGATACCTGAACATGACTTCCATTCGATGACCTGGTTTCCACCCAGTGCTCGAACCCCAGCAGACTTCTGACAGCCCCCAACATGCCTGTTCCAGAGTTACCAGAACCTGCCCATGACGACGTCGACTCGATGCTCTCTCGAAAATTTGGCAAGGAGATTGCCAATTACTTCAGTGGTGCGTGAGTAGCCCTTGACGTCCTACGTGAAGCTTCATTAATCGGGGCAGGCTCACCCCTCAATCGCGTCTCATTCTTGCGCACCGATCATGCCTTTCTTACTGCTGCACTCAAGCATCCGTCCACGTCGTTCCTGCTCTTCGACAATCTGCAGCCCTTAGCAAAGGATCCTACCCAGCTCGACTATGTCACATATGACGATATCCGGACCATCATTGGCGACAATCCCTATGCCAAGTCTGAGGCCGACCTAGTAGCCGAGTACAATTCCCGAGTCACCATACCCCAGCTGATCTTTCTTGGCTTGGATGAGACTCAGAAGTCGGATTTCGAGTGGACCATCTACCGGGGCTCACCCTTCTTTGCGCTGGATGTCACCCCGAAAGGCTCCATCACTGCGGCGGCGGAGGAGCTGATCGGAAAGATGAAGTCTCGCGGTCTTCATTTCATGGAGGGCCGGATGCATACTTCCTTACCTGCTCCGTCCGCAGCTGTTTATGCGCAAGCTCGTGCTCTCCTTGACTGGAATAGCCGAAATCCTTTTTGCGGTCAGTGCGGCCAAAAGACGTTATCAACAAACGCTGGGACGAAGCGCATATGCCCACCAACGGACACGGCGTCGCTCACCGAGGGATCTGTCATCGGCTCCACCGTTGATCAGAAACCAACCGATCGGCCGAGCTGTGCCACACGGAAAGGCGTCAGCAATCTCTCCTTCCCTCGTACGGACCCGACCGTCATCATGGCCGTTCTTTCCGCAGATGGCGAACGCGTCTTGCTCGGCCGTCAGAAGCGCTGGCCGAAGTATTGGTACAGCACGCTGGCAGGCTTCGTCGAACCTGCCGAGTCCGTCGAGGAGGCCGTCAGACGTGAAGTATGGGAGGAGAGTGGAGTCACGCTTGGTAGAGTCATTATCCACAGCACGCAGCCATGGCCGTTTCCCGCCAATCTGATGATTGGCGCCATTGGGCAGTGCGTGCCCGGGAAGGAAGAGATCTTACTGAAGCATGATCCTGAATTGGAGGACGCTAAGTGGGTGAAGCTTGAGGAGGTCCGAGAGGCTCTTGAGGTTGGGACGAGCGGATTGGGGGAAGAAGCTGGTCCCCGCTACAAGGAGGGAGGGCTGAGGTTGCCGCCCCAGACTGCAATTGCATATCAATTATTGGCTGCTGTGACTGGAGACTTCTTGGCCGCGTATGGCGGAGCGAGTCGAATATAGAGGCAGGTATTGGATTGGCGGTTGTGGACCGTTACGTTTCGTAGATTAGCGAGACGGAGCTTGACAGTCAGTAAACTTTTGGGGCGATATGAAGATTGACTGTGCACCGGAGGAAAAAGGGCGACCATGGCAATTTCCGTTCCAGTGTCGTCCGACGTCTGCGATGCCGAGCCAGAACTTTTGGCTGGACTTGCTCAAAGAATTTCCAGTTTAGAGATGAATTATCCAGCCCATGAATCGAAGCCCAAGACCGCATTACCCTCACATCTCCTCAACGGCACTCATGCTCACTCCGCCCAGCCCAGTTCGCCGCTGCGACGAACTTCGGTGAACGCGAGAGAACGAGAAAAGCTCACTGCCTCCATCATCGCTTCCAACAGCCGAAGGCAAGCTATAGATCTTGAGACAAGCGACGGAATCCCCGATGGCCAAAGTCATGCGATCGGCCCTACCCTTGGTGGGCATGAGGAGGATGGAGAAGTCAATGCAGCGCCGAGAGATCCCCGAGACGAACCTTCGCGTCCTCCCCCATCTACAGCTGGCAGACCTGCCAGTCCGTATACACAGAATCCTCCCATCGATTTTGATGGTCTCAGTTGGCCAAGTGAGTGTCGCGGCTGCTCCCCAATGCATCTGGTCCCGTACGACTGATGGACGGCTTACAGGTCTTGGTACGAGGGAACGACGGGTAGCTACGCCAGCGCAGTCTCTTGAGCGGCTACAGAAATTGGAGGGTGCGATCACGACTATCTTGGAATGCATAGGGGAGGATCCGGAGAGGGAGGGGCTGCGGGGTACTCCAGAGCGCTACGCCAAAGCCATGCTCTTCTTCACCAAGGGCTACGAGGAGAATGTCCGGGATCTGGTCAACGGCGCCGTTTTCCAAGAGGACCATGACGAGCTGGTCATTGTGAAGGATATCGAGGTCTTCTCGCTCTGCGAGCACCATCTGGTTCCATTCACAGGGAAGGTGAGCCAAGAAGGAAGTCCTTTGATCTCGATGCACTGACATCGGCTACTCGCAGATGCATATTGGCTATATACCAAATCGTAACATCCCATGACCTTTGGACCGTTTGGCCAGGGACTGACGCATCGCAGGAAGAGTTTTGGGCTTGTCCAAGCTGGCGCGTCTTGCCGAGATGTTCTCGCGGAGACTCCAAGTACAGGAGCGCTTGACGAAACAGGTCGCACTCGCAATCACCGAAGTATTGAAACCCCAGGGCGTGGCTGTCGTCATGGAGTCAAGCCATCTGTGCATGGTCATGCGAGGGGTCGAGAAGACGTCGGCCACGACTATGACGAGCTGTATGCTCGGATGCATGCGATCGAGCGCCAAGACGAGGGAAGAATTCTTGAATCTCGTCAACAGGAGGTGAGCTACACATCAGAGATTATTTACATTTGAGGTGGTTGGAAAATACGCATCATTTGGCATTGGCAGGCGTTGGCTGGTGTTCATCACGCCAGACCAAGCGCTGGGATGGCGACGGATGACACAGACTTCAATATTTGTGTCGCATGATGCCACTTCAACAGGCAAAGATCAAAGATTAAGTGAATCGGTTGTTGGACTGAATTTCATATGATTGTGAGTGAATGAGCACGGGACCTTCTCTAGTCCTACCTGGTACTCACTACGTAACAATTCCTTACGGAAACCAGCTTCAAGGTTGATTGAGCGTGCCGTGTGCTGTCACCACTGGACGATGATGTTTGTCCAGACATGTTTACTTGATAGCGCCTATCGTATCCACCACCACTTCCCGATCGACTGAAGGAATCCGCTTTTCAACTCATGCCCTCATGGATCGTCGCCATGCTTCGCAGTCATCCTCATCCAGCAATGATCCCGGCTCCTGTGCCCCCACGGTCCACAACGATTCCCTACGAGCACCCTTTGCGAATCTAGATGAGCCCCTGGACACTCGTAAACGAGTAAGGACATCGACAAGCCCGGAAGATGTCTCGAGACCCTCTACACCGGCCGGCGCAGCGATCGAGCCATTCTCTCAAATGAGCCTTGGTTTCCGTGATGACTTGCCATCCCCTACCAAGCGCCAACGAACTTTAACGGATGGGGAGGTTCCTGCAGCGACGACTTTGGCTACCCAAGGTGGAAGTACAGTGAGCAGCAGGAACCTCACGCATGCGCCAATGCCACCAACCTCTTTGCCATCCCCATCCGAGTCAAAATCCTCTCCCAACCCTGGTCCTTGCGACACATCGACTCAGAGACGAGCCGGGATATTCAACGCTCTGCTCGCTTACGGAGATCTGGTCCTTGAAGTGACCAAACATCTTGATGTCGATGGACTAGTCACCCTCTATTCTGTATCCAAGGACTTCCAGATCCTTGCCAACCGTCGTTTCACCGCCCTCATCCTAACACAGTCAGTGTTCAAGGCGCCCGAGTCATCCCGAACGTTCCTCTTTCGCAACTATCTAAATCTCTGCATCCGCGACCCTGCGCAGCGCCCTCACGAGGTCCGACCGGCCGAGGCCAGATGGGTGCCATCCTTTCGCTGGCTGAGGATGGTACTGTTCCGCGAGCAGGTGGTCAACGACATCCTGGAATGCATGTACCAAGACGGTCACCGCTTGCCGAGGCGTGCTAGTCTGATCATCAAGAAGCTCTGGTACACGCTCGACATCAGCGACAATGTGCGCCGGATCGGGGTTTTCCACGATGAATCATTTTGGAGCGCCAAGGATCTCTTCACGGCGAAAATGTTCGTTCTGAAGCTGGACATGCACTTGACACATCCAATGAGGGGGAATGGGGAGACGGGCCTGAGGCGCATGCTGCTGAACCAACGTAGCTTCTCGGTGCTGGCCCGGGTTCTGAAGCGCGAAGAAATGATCACGCAGCTGGACATGCTGACCATGATTGTGCGATACAACTATATCCCTATGACGCCGCCAACGGAGAACATATGTGGAGTGCCCCCACAGGATGTAGGGCGGTTACAATGGGAGGGATGGGGGAAGAGCGAGATTCCATTCATTCCCATCGATGAGTTGATCTCGCGTGAGGCCATCAGGCGGAATCTGAAGCTGCAAAATTACTACATTGATATGATGATCTACGGATATATCAATAAGCAAACTTGGGAGGATAACCTTCGGCCTGAGCAAAGAGCTGAGAGGGAACGATTCGCACGGGCTGACCGGGTCGAGGAAGAAGAGGATAGTTAATGCTGGTATGAGTGATGAGTGGGACATTATTGCATGGTGGGTAGGCCCTTGGTYCAGGAGTTGTGACTTGTGACCCAAGGGTAACTTCCGAAGGATTCCATCCTGATAGAGCAAAACCAAAACTTGATTGACAACATAACCTGCCAGAGCCGTCGAGAGCCAGAATACCCAAACCACAGTGAGAAACGTCATTGCTTCATCAATCGTTAAATCCCCAGGCTTCTGCTACCTACGCAATTCTTCGTCGTGGATTTGTTTCCCAAAGTATGAAGTAACCAGGTTTCGGTGCTTTTGCCTTCCGGCCCAAGGCTCAACGGGGGTTTTCCGCGTTTGGTTTTATGCTTTCTTGCAAGCCGGCTCTACCCCACTACTGTTTATTCGAAGGCTTGCTCTGCCCCACATGCAGGAGAAGTCAAAGCGGTTGAATGATGACTTGGCAGATTAAGAGTACACCTCGTATAATTGATATTCCGTAATGGCGATGACACTGCATGATCAGACTCCGTCCGATCATATGACTGGGATCCCAGGGCATCCTTTCTGTGCAGTGTGAATACGAGGCTTGCCCTGCAACCGGGTTTCCCAACGGCGTCATCATTGGTCTCGTTGAGTCGTTGAAGCGGTTAAGTCCGGCAACGGGCCTCTTCGCTCTGTCACGTACTCACGCTAGAACCTATGATTCACGACGGCTCTGAATTATCGATAAGCAGAGCGGGCTCCGGCAGCGGCACAGTCATCAGCGGAACCATTCTTTTCGCACGCAATAGTGTCATCGCCCAGAGAAGTTGGGAAAACAACATGGATAGGCGAGCTGTGTCTCGTATTGCCAAGTCCGGCGAATGACATTGACAACACGTTAAGCGAATGCCAATGCGTCAAGTCAAGAATGGGTCGGTGATAGATAGACAGCTGATGAAAAGTCTAGATGCTCTGGGCCTGGCCACGCACCTACCCACGTGTTCGGGAATCCAAGACACCGTTTGCCGGCCTTCCCTCGAGCTTCATCCAGCGGTTCCCATCAACGACTTCATCTTCAGCGAGGACGATGATTTCGATTGGCTGTACGACCTCGGAAATCAGGCGTAAGTGCTAGTGGGTACTCCCAAAGCAGAAGATACCCCTGTCGATCCGGGCTCGGCGAGGAACACCGGGAAAGTATGTAGATATTAAATACCCTAACAAAGTAACGGTACCATCAACAGCGGCCGAGAGCCAGCCCTAATTAGGCGCTAGCTGGATAATAAAAATAAACTCGTAAAAAATCTTGACTACATCCCAATTCCCACCAGCAATTTTCCCCTCCTCTGCTCCACAACTTTCACATGGCCGCGACCCGCAATAATTTGCCTCTGTTCTTGCGCTGACTACTGATCACTGGTGATCATGGATCCTCGTGGGGTGCTCTCCTCCTCTAGTTCGGATGACGCGGAAAAGTATAGCTCTGTCCGGCTCAAGGTAAGAAGACTAAGTCATGGACTATCGTTCGTAACATTGAACTGCCATTCAACCTGGAGAGGGCAGACAATTGCGGGCTTCACAAATTGCAATTTGATTTGAGTCATGCACTGATGGCAGTTAATATCACATTTCACATTTCCTTATAGAAGAGCGTGGAGTGGCGCTTGGCGGAAGCGCGGAGCCTCGTCTTCCTCATTTCGGTTGCTCTTCCGGACTGCTGACTCCCACCCAAAGCAGCAGAGATCGTATCTGCCCTGACTAAGTCAGGTTAGAAAGCCATCTGCATTCAGACCCTTTCGTCGGCCATACAAGATCCAGCCTTTAGCGTTCCCACTTGGTGTCTTCCGTCTAGCAGAGTCCAAGAAATGCTACCTCAACGCTACGAGACCAGAAAGCCGTAACGCCACCATCGCTCTATCATGGTTGCTTTGTATCGTTTGGGGACAATACTGAAAAGCCGGTTCAGGGCCTCGAATGAGCCTCCTTCGATGTGATGCCGAGCCTGTGCATTCGTGGTCCGTCCATATGAAGTCGTGCACGCCCCGTCTCCTCCGATTCAACCTTCGCTTTTCCTTTTTCCCTACACATCTTCGTTTTTCAAGTCGCTCGCTTGCGTGTCCTTTTTATTTCGTACTTTCGTTATAGGCTTATATGCCACTGCCTGTCGTGGCCTTGTTGTCGTAATAATCAGGCACATTAATCTTTACATTTTAATACCGTCCGAGGGCTTCAGTCTCCACAGGAATCAATAGCTTCGAACCAATTCACTGCTTTTACAATATGTTCGGCAAGATCGGACTCCTCAGCCTTGGCCTTGCGGCCGCTGCCTCTGCCCATACTTGCGTCCAAAGCAGCTGCTCGGAAGCACTCCTCCAGAACCCAGCACAAGCGGCGACCCTCTGCCAAAACTTCGCACAGTCTCAATCATCCTCACCCTCAGCATCGACGGCCGGCTCCTGCCCATCAGCAGGTGCTTCATGTGTCTGCAGCCCTGCCCCATCTCTGCCATACCCAGAGAGCGCCAGCCCCTGCTTTGCCGACTCCAATTACGTTGCCACCCTTCAGGCCGCCTGCGAATGCCTCAACAACTCGCCGGGTGCATCATCTCCTGGCCAGGGTGGCTCTCCTTCAGGCTCTGGTAGCTCTCCTAGTCAAGGAAGCAACTCGGGCTCCAACGGCTCTCCCAGCCAAGCGGGCTCCAATGGCTCTTCCAGCCAAGCAGGCTCCAACGGCTCTCCTAGCCAAGGAAGCAATTCAGGTGGTAATGCAGGATCGTCAAACTCCGGCGGCTCCCCATCTTCTCAAGGAGGCTCCTCCCCCGCCAACGGCCAAATCACAACATCTGGCTCCGTCGTCACGGAGATCCCTTACACCACTGTCTCGACGAGCCCTGTCACAAGCACTATCACAGCTGGACCTTCCTCGGGTCAAGTTGTGACGACGAGCACGGTGTCCACTGTTGTAAGCACAACGACTGTTGTGATCTGTACACAGTGCGCTGGTCCTTCCTCTGGTCCTCAACCATCTACAGTCACGACTGGGGCTCTTCCTGCAACGTCGACTGGACAGCAGGGGTCCGGCTCTGGTAAACCAGTAATACTAACTTCGACTGGAAAACTTGTTCCAGTGCCTGGCTCGACATACAGTTCGGCGCCATATCCGCTTTCCAGTGGCTCAGGGACCAACAGTGCTGGTTCAGGCACTGGAGTCGGTACCGGCTCATTCACATCAAGCGGTCCAACTGGGGGCGCGTCGGGCTCTTCCGGCGCCCAGGAGCCTTCGGGTAGCATTCCGGTCTCTGGAACTGGCAAAACGACCAAGTCAAGCGGCAGCGGAGCAAGCGCTACAATCAGCTCTGGCACCGGCAAGCCCACCACCTCTGGTACAGGCAAGCCCATTACCCTGTCTGGTTCGAAGCCGGTTTATACTAGCAGTGGAACCAATACGCCCATCCAGCCTAGCGGTAGCGGCCCTAGCTACACCATCAGCTCTGGTACTGGCAAGCCTATTACTTCTGGTACTGGCAAGCCCATCACCCCGTCTGGTTCGAAACCCGTTTATACCAGCAGTGGAACCAATACGCCCATTCAGCCCAGCGGCAGCGGTGCTAGCTATACTATCAGCTCTGGTACCGGCAAGCCTATCACCCCGTCCGGTACAAAGCCAGTCTATACCAGCAGTGGAACTAACACACCCATCAAGCCTAGCGGAAGTGGCGTCAGCTACACGATCAGCTCTGGGACAGGAACTCCGATCACGCCGTCGGGCACTGCACCCGTTTATACTAGCAGTGGAACTAACACACCCATCAAGCCTAGCGGTAGTGGTGCCAGTTACACGTTTAGCTCAGGCACYGGCAAGCCTATCACGCCATCGGGTACAAAGCCAGTCTACACCAGCAGCGGAATTCACACTTCTGTTCAGCCAAGTGGCAGTGGTGTTAGCTACACCGTGAGCTCCGGGACCGGAAAGCCAATAACACCATCGGGTACCAAGCCAGTGTACACTAGCAGTGGTACTGGTCAGGCCAGCGGTAGTGGTACCTCTGCTTTTGGATCTGGAACCGGAAAGCCCATCACTCCGTCAGGCACTCGGCCAGTTTACACAAGCAGCGGCACTGGGCGGGCTAGTGGTACCTCGACTATTGGATCCGGGACCGGGAAGCCCATCACCCCATCGGGCACTCGCCCCGTCTACACAAGCAGCGGCACTGGCCAGCCCAGTGGTACCTCTGCTACTGGATCCGGGACTGGGAAGCCCATCATCCCGTCGGGCACTCGGCCAGTCTACACAAGCAGTGGCACTGGCCAGCCCAGTGGTACCTCTGCTACTGGGTCCGGGACTGGGAAGCCCATCACCCCGTCGGGCACTCGCCCAGTCTATACAAGCAGTGGCACTGGACGGGCTAGTGGTACCTCTGCTACTGGGTCCGGGACCGGAAAGCCCGTCACCCCATCGGGCACTCGGCCAGTCTATACAAGCAGCGGCACTGGCATAAGCAGCCAACCTAGCGGAAGTGGAGCGAGCACAGGCTCTCCATCATCCTTCACCCCGAGCGGCATTCATGCATCAACCGCACCTAGCGTGTCACCTTCGTCCTCAGCCAACGCTACCTCTGTCGCTTCTTCCGTCAGCGGCTCAGCCCCGAGCGGCAGCCCAGTCTCAAGCACCGGTGGCTTCTACACCACTACCTCTGCTTCATCTTCCGGCCGCTTGCCACCTCAGCCATCGTCGGGTCCTTCGGGATCTGCCCCCTCAAGCGGGCTCTACCCTACCACCACCGGTAGCTCGACAGCTTCACAACCAACCGGTACAGCGCCAGCCTTCAGGGCGAGGTCTTTCGGTGGCCGTGCCAACCGCTGGGCGAGGTATTGAGTGTCCGGATGGCACGCTTCGTAACGAAACATGAAGGGGATCATTCTAGAGGTTTTGGATACAATTTTTCTTGGGCAACCAAGGCGCGAAAAAAGCGACGGAGTCGGCTCTGCCATGACAGTAGAATTGCTGGAGTACATGATTGGTCCCAGCTCTTGGGCCTTTACTATACAAGATGTTAATCGCTAATTTTAATGTATATCTTCAACGATTCATATAAACTGCAARGAAAATTCTTGCTTTATAATTCATTCGATTCTCCCATCGTTTGATCCCAGTGACGGGCGTCTTTCTTGACTAGATCTGCGGTCGAATGTTGGCATGCTGGTGGGTGCAAGATGACGTTGCAGGGTATACAGAACATTGCGATGAAAGAAGGGCTCGTCATGAAGGATGGCGGATCGCGTCGGGTGTTAAGAGGTCCGTATGTCAAACCCAGGCAAAACAACAGCCATCGAGTTTGCCTCCTGGCCATGAGGATTTCACCCTGGATCCTTKGTACAACTCATCTCCCGCGTTAAGTGACACCAGCGCCATGCATAATCATGAAAGGGTATGTATGCAAACCATCAACGGTTCTCTCAACATGGATTCTCAAAATGACTATCGAGATGCTGGTCTCCGCTCACTTGGATAGATCCATCTCCTGATTCGAGTCAGGCCTTGCCCTCTTCGATTCCCGCTCATTCAAGGATCCACTCGCTCTTCGCTTTGCCTTCTCCTTTTCATGCTCTTCATTGCGTGCCGCGCGTCTTGCCTCTTGGGATTTGCGTTCATTTTCCTTACGGAGAGCCTTTGACTCAAATTCGTGCCAGTCGCCATGAAGGTCCTTGAGCCTGTAAGAGAGGTTAGTCTGGGACCAACAGGAACAGGAGAGCATCATGTGAGAGACTCACTCCAGCGCCTCCCTCGGAGCCGGTTCCTCCGACTCGAAGTACGGGTGTGCGAGGACTTCGGTGGCCGTGGGGCGCTTGCTAGGATCGTACGAGAACATGGCCGCCAGGAGCTCGAAAGCAGCCGGTGTCAGCCTTTCTTGGTACTTCTCCACAAACGTGTTCGGCCTTCTCTCGGTGGGCCGCAACAGCTCGAACCAGGCCATGTCGACCAAGCCAGGCCAGTCGGATCTCACGGGAGTACCTAAGACGTTGTAAATCTTGTCCAGTTGATTGATCTCCCCGCCATCACCCGGGAATATGGCATGTCTCGTGAAGATCTCAATCATGACACAGGCGGCGCTCCAGATGTCAACCGCCGGACCGTATTGGGTTTCCCCCAGCAATAGCTCAGGGGAACGATACCATATGGTGATGACACGGTTCGTATAGTCTGGCTTGCCACGCTTGGAGTAAAATCGAGCAAGACCGAAATCGGCAAGCTTCAATTGACCTGAGCTGCTGACCAAGATGTTTGCAGCTTTGATATCACGATGCAGCACCCCGCGTCGGTGGAGGTAATTGAGGCCTTCGAAAAGCTGTTTCCCGAGATGTTTCTTGTGCGCGAGTTCCAGCTTGAAAGTCGGGTGGTTGAGCAGGCCGGTCAGGTCATGGGACAGGTATTCAAAGACCATGAAGCAGTCATTGTGTTCAACCATCACCTCCTGAAGCGAGACGACATTGTCGTGTTTCAGTGACTGCAACAGCTTAATCTCCCGCACAGCCGTCACAGGAAAGCCGTCCTTTTCGCCGTCCATGCGGATCTTTTTGAGCGCTGCAAGACTCCTGGTATACACGTGGATGGCCTTGAAGACTTTCCCGTAGGTACCCGATCCTACAACTGACTCATTGCCAGGCTTCCGATAATAGACCGAAGTAGACTCCGCGAGGCTGGGCGACAACGTTCGCTTTGGCCTTTTTCGCTTCAAGATCTGTGTCTCCATTCTTGGGCCTGGTGAGCGCTCGTGAGCTCTGCTCCGCCTCCAATCACGATTGTACTCGGCGTCTCGATCGTAGCGATCATCCCTGGCACGAAACCGATCGTCCGTCTGACGCTGGGAACGGGTAGTCTTGTCCTCCCGAGGCCCTGACTTGCCTTCAGATGGAGCGTCCTTGCGAGTTGGCTCTTTGATACGCTGAGTAAGATCTGCAGGCGGTCTTGTGGCCGTTGTTGGAGGAGCCTTTTTGCTGAAGGCAAAGCTAATTTTCGAGCCTTCCTTTGCGGCTTCTTTGGCTTTGTGTTCATTGGCAGTCTGATCTTCAACTTGCATTTCCTTGGACGGTCGGAACGGATTATCATCCTCTTCCATCTGAGAATCTCGGTCTGCGCGGGATGGAGCGGGAAAGGTGTCATGACTGCTTTTCTCTTCGCTTTTACCTCGGCTGTTGCTGTTTGCCGTCCACTGTAAGTTTGGAAAGTGTCCACCTCTACCGCGTGACGGTGTTGCCGGATAAGTGGGAGAAGTCCCAGGGCCAGAGAAGCGTCGATCTGGGGCACCGCCTTGACTATTGCCACGGAAACCGGCGTGAGCGCCTCTGTATGCTTGCCCTTGGTAGTTGTGTTGTGCAGGTTGGGGAGTCGCGTAAGGGCTTTGCGGCCCGCTGCCGATGAACGGACCACGTGGGCTTTGCTGAGGGGGGTAACTATCCTGGCGGTGCGGTGGTGAGTAGGCGTTGGAACCTGGCTGAGAATAATATGATTGAGCTTGGTTTCCCCATTCGCCTCGTCCTTGATTATAGGGGGACGCGGAATGAGGAGAGCCATGACGGGAAGAGGTTGGAGTCCACTGTGGCGATGCAGCATAAGGCTGTCGGGTGTCAACTCGCGGTGGTCTCATTTGGCGGTTTCCTCCGCGCGTCGCGGCATTCGGGTAAGGTTGCGCCATGTTGCTACCGTGTTGTAGATTTAGGTCATCAAAGCTGGGAATGGGTCGTCCTGGGGAGGTCACTTGCGGATGTTGCATCTCCCTTTCGTGCGATCTGCGGCGACGGCGTTTTGATCTCAGTGGTGATCTTGAYCTATCCCGTTTCGACGAATACTGGTCTCCGTGCGGTGAGGAGGGAGACCCTCTCCGACGTTGGAAAGAGCCCCTCGAGTCGCCCCGCGGGCGGTATGTGGATGCAGCTTCCCTCTCGTGGCGGGGCCCTCGAGGTCGAGATGGTGAGCGTCTCCTACGTGGTGGTGTCGGCGACGAGCGTCGATATCTGGACTTCGGTTCACGCGAGCGAGATCGATGGCGTGCAGAACTCTTCTCTGCGAGATCACGTGGCCTTCTCTTTGGAGAGCGAGAATTGGCCCGGCCCACAGGAATGTAGGAGTCCCCAGGGAGGCCGCCAGATGGATGATAGCCTCCTCGAGAAGCTTGGAAAGGTGAAGTTGCCCGAGCACGACGTTTTGTGTCAGGTTTCACCCCTCGATCCGACCTGCTAACGCCCTCCGGAGGTCTATGAGTGTCTCGCCTCGGTTCTAATGAGGCCGGTCCAGGAGATCGAGTGCGGGAGTGTTGCCGCCGTCCTCGGATCAGGTCCTCCTCCCGACGGGGTTGAAAGGTTTCCCCGCGCTCGTGATTCCTGTCTCTGTATCTTCTGGGTTGCTCGTAGGGGCTATGCCTTCGAGGTGACCTGCTTCTCCTCAGAGAGTTCTTCGCCCCCGGTCTRCGGCTTCCTCTCTTATCTTCGGTAGGACGGTCCGGGTCCAATGTGCCAGCGTCGGCCGTAGCTCTGCCCCTAATCCGTATTTCTCCTCTAGAAGTCTCTCCCAATCGTTCAAGAGGTGGTGATATCCGGCGACGGAGATGCACTTTATCACTTGGGCGATCAACACGATCGTCTTCAGTTCTCCACTGATGTCTCATCAACGGGCTCCGTCGCGACGCAGCCATGTATTGGGCGCAACCATTTGGTCAGTATTCTATGTGTTGCCTCGTCGGAATTTCGCTCATCCAGATTAGTGGCGCCAAGCCTCAGACAGTACCATGTATCGAATAGCCGCAGCCGAACAAACGCGGGGAGGCAAGGGAAGAGACCGCCCACTTCAAGTACCATCAGCACCAATCAATATCCTTTCCATCAAGGTGCCGAGTACTTACCTCAGCTTGTTGCGTGACTTGCCAAAATTTACAGCAGTCGTCGCACACCCAATGTCAAGTCTATAGCAACTGGGCAGCCGAGAGCTCTACGTGTCGTGCTAATTCCCATCTCTTACCTCTGCAAGACGCAGGTTAGAAGGTGATCTTTTCTCTCTTTCGAGCCTTCCGAGATGCTTTGGGATCTCCGTCGGTAAGGGAAACACTATCTACGAGCACAATCTCAGGTTCCTCTGTCAATCACTTGCTGCCACTTTCGAAGTGCGATGGGACTTCCCATCTTCCAGAGAACAAACCAATCAGGGCGTAGCTCCCCTCATCTCTCATAGGTAGACATGAAGGAGAATGGGTTTGATGCAATGCATTAGTAGATCGCCAAATCCCAATTGTAGTGAAAGCCTCTGTTGTCGCTTCGGCCGCCCTTCTCGTATCGTATATCGCGCGGCGCTGGCACTTGCCGCTGTATCGTGTTCGTCAGGCATCTCTGTGCGGTGCTAAATCAGTGGTTGCATCTGGGCCTAGGATCGATCATCGAAATCTCCGCGCTCAAAGTGGAGACTGCGAGAGATAAACGTGGTCGCCTCCATTGCTGATTTTGAATCGTGTATGACGGGCATAGGCCGATCAGGGTCTCCCAAAAATCCGGGCTCAAAATCTGCCATCATCGCCAGAAAGCCCCATGAGAGTGCTCGTTAGCGCCAGGTGTCTCTGGCGGTCCCAAGACTCAATTCAATATACGTTCAGGTATCCGAATGTGGTCAATACCTCCAGTTCCTTCACATGGCTGCAGAACGGCTGATTGTAAATGCCTTTGGAGCATTCCGATAGCCTCATCGACGCTATCCTCCAATAATTGCTCACACGACGACGCAATCGTAGTCACCATTATCCCAGGCTGCCACTCATCGCTGAATGACAAACCGGGAAGGCATAGCATGAGAACTTGGCGTTGCGTGTCTCCTAAGTCTACCCTATTCAAGAACAGTGAGTAAGGAATAATTCGAAAATGTCAGCCGTTGTTGTTGATGCAGGAATTGGGAAAGACACGAGGTCGCTACTTAGTGCGGGTAACAGGCGCTTATTTTCATAACATGTAATTTAAGTTAGCGTCCTATGTTGCTGAATTACTTCAAATAAGATGTCAGCAGCTATCGGCCGTTTAGTCTGCTATGAAGAAGTCTTGAAACCATGTAGGATCGAAGTTCCCGTCAGAGAAGCGCTCTTCTGACCTTGGCATGGCAAATTCCATTTGATCGACGGGGACAAGTCTGTTTCAATAGCCTAGTACCTCAACTCTCGAACAGCAGACCAAGATCCAACCTTCCAGATTCGTACTCGCAATTCGAGATCCCTGTTGGCAAGCAACACTCCAACTTCTGATCTCATGTTGGAACAGTACCATACTGGGTCTGGCCGCCAGTCTGAACATTCTCAGAATAGACACCTGGTGCTCGTTTTTGCGTCATGCCTGTGTTGCCACGACGATCGAAATAGATGTACTCTAAATAGAATGCATGCACGTGACCGGGAATAACCCTGGACTTCGTCAGACAGTTCTCGTACACATTGTTTCTAAGAGGGCGTTTACCCGAGGACTGTAAGGCAGATGTTCACCAAGAGATCTGCACCGCAGCCAGCTATCATGAAGACACCCACGGGTGGGACTAGATGGGCACGAGCAGTCAGCACCATGTTGCACTCCTCATGGAATCGAAGGTGGTGAGATGCGCGGAACTTACGCAGAATGGTAATGATTACGATCAGCAAGGCTGACACCGGGTTGGCTCCCGCCATTCTCGAAATTGACCAAAGATCAGAGCAATAAGAGAAATTGTGTAGGTGATTCCAATGTTGAAGCTTGAGGTTCAGGATAAGCTGGGAGAAGTGTCGAAATGCTGAAGTGTTTTACAGCACTCTCGTGTTGCAGGGTCTTGAGGGTGTACGTCATATCCGAGCCAGCAGCGGGAGTAGCCCTACCCAMGGCCGAAAGAGCTCGACTGAAACCTAAAACGTTCGCGGCTCAGGATCTTCAATTTGCGGCAACAAGAGTAAGGCTTACCGTGCAAGGTCATCTTGCTCAATGTGTGATACTACATTCGCAGTTGTGCAGGTAGGGTAATGCTGCATTCAGTAACGGTTGGGGATTGCACTCGGATAAAAACGTGATACCTGGACTAGAACAAATGCTACGGACATGTAGAGATCCATATGTTTCTCTAAATCCTGGCACTGGGAATGACCTATGGGTTAGCGAAGTCCCACTTCAGGTTTTGTTCGATCTGCATTTCAGTCAAAAGTACCTTGACCCTTTGCCTGCCAGCTTGAATCTTGACAGCCAAGATCGCGCGTTGCATTGAATTCTAGTAGGTATGTGTCTAAGGTTAAATGGCTTTTCTTTGTGCATATTGCAGGGACAAAACCCTCTCAAAGGAGGTCTGTCCTTAGTCACGCCCTGGTTTCTTCGCTGCAAAAGCATTGGCCTTTCTTCATCCTTGTTCGTCAATCTACACCAGATGGCGTGCCTTTCATGTTTCTTTCAGGTATGTGCTTGTTCAGTCCTCGGGACAATTCAATATTCTCCTATTCAAACCCCTTCGCGGACACATTCTTACAATTCAAACACCCCAAAAACAAACCTCAATAAAGTATCAATCAACCCAATCACATCCAACACGCA
This sequence comes from Ramalina peruviana, assembly GCA_001956345.1. Classification (NCBI taxonomy): domain Eukaryota; kingdom Fungi; phylum Ascomycota; class Lecanoromycetes; order Lecanorales; family Ramalinaceae; genus Ramalina; species Ramalina peruviana. The sequence continues at coordinate 48,458 of MSTJ01000033.1, forward strand.
GGCTTGACACAGCTACAATGCTCGCCAAAAGCTTCCTCATCCTTATCTCAACACCGCTTATCCTGGGCATGTCCCTGGGTGACCGACCCATCGAGCCCGCAGAGTCTCACCAAGCTCTCCAACAGCGCGATGTATACGAGAACGACGCTCTGCAAGCCGCCGTAGCCTCCTTCGACACCACAGATTGCTCCGGGCCGCCCAAAACGGGCATGGTGGAGCAAGCGAGCGGTAAAGATGGCCACTCGGGCTGGGACATGGACTGCTACGACATTTCCTCCTGGACAGGCCGAAAGATGGGCATCAATTGGGGACGCAAATCCGCCAACATGATGAGGAGTCTCGGCATGTTCTCGGATACCAAGTGCCAGACCGACGTCGGTTGGTACGTTTACAATCTGATGCCTGCGAAGCCGTCAACCAACATTTCCTGCTTCGACCCGAGCGATTTTGGAAGCCCCAAAAGCCTCATATTCTTGCAGGGGATTCACTCACCCAACAGTTATCCTCAACCCGCAGGAACGTGAGGTTCGACTTCGCTAAGGAGTCCTATGCGTACTAGGATCATGCATGGACAACAGACCGCGCAGGCAATGCACGCTACCAAGCAGAGCAAATTAAGCTATCTTCAAGCACATTCTGCTACTCTCTGTAGAATCTGTCACTATTGAAAGGAGCGAGTAAAGCAGGATGTCGCCACTACATTTTGGTAGTAGATCACTTCTTTCTGATTTAATGCAGTCCTTTGATATCGAACCCCTACAGTCCACGAAAAGGTCCCTGCAACGTTGAATTGCCATTTGAAATGTCCGGTCTGAAAGGGAATGAAAAGACCTTCTACACCGATAGCGCCGCTCGCAAGAAAAGGCACCATTTTCTGCCGCAATGGCGGATGCAAAGATCAGGCGTGAGGTGCAATGCGCAGAATCATTATTCCATTTTCATTGTACGTGCTGCCACAAACAAAGGCGTCCTTCCAAAACATCGTAGACGACAGTCAAAGAACCCTATCCCTACTATCTATAATGCTTTTCGAGTCCTCCCCCCAAAGTCGTCTCACCCTTGTCCCTTTCCCCTCCTGCTGGAGAATAAGCGCGCAATAGGATCGACCCCTGTCTGTCCTACGTTGCTTTCACGAGTATATTGAACGCTTCAAGCTTCCTCATCCTGGGAGCACGTTGTACCATCTGCATCTGTATCCGTTTCCGTATCTTCATCCTCCGTGCTTGATTCAGAGTCGAAGATATCGTCCATGTATCCTGGCAGCCCAGTTCCCGCCATCTTTTTGGCAGTCTGCTCTTCAATGCTGTCTCGGATGGCGTGATATAAGTCAACTTTTTCATCTGGACTCATTCTTGCTCTCCCAGATGAATCAWCCTGGCTAGAATTGTTGCAGAGCTGCAAAGTCTTCGGTATGCAGAGTTCTGTGAGCCGATCGATCTCCGCTGCCCGCTTGTAATGGGGAAGAGTCTCCCATTTAGTTCTGGATTTGTCCTCAGCCGTGCTGCTGGAAGCTATGGATGTCGCGCCCAACAACGTATCAGGATCAAACGAGCTGTATGCTGACCAATTCAAATCCGACCGTGAGTCGTCCATTGTGGTGTCGCTCTCATAGCTCTGCTTCCCGATGGAACTATGTTTGGAATCGTCATCTTCATACTTGCTGCTCAGTTCACAACCACTATCGGACAGAAGAGCAAGTCTATCATGGCAAATGATTTGGACGCTTTTGCCTTTGTCAACAGCTTTTGTTTCAGTAGAAGACGCCTTAGAGCCCTGCGACACATGATGATGCCTGACCACAAAGCGATGTTTTTCTGATCTTCGATGGTTACCGACATTGTCCAAACCATATCTCACTGGGATTTGACAAGTCTCATCTGCGCCGTCGTCCCGTTGGCTGTTTAGTGCCGGCTTCTCCAATGGCTGACTCTCATTTATTGCCACACTTGCTGAAGGAGTCGAAGACAAGGTGTCTGCACGCGCTTTCGTACACTGAAGAACTACGTCATCATCATGAGGATTGGTCAATCGCTGCTGGCTTGCGGATAGGGCATCTATTGCCCGGCAAAAGTCAATGCAGCATGCTTTGGCTGCAGCGTGCTCCTGTGCCAGAGCACTGAGCCTTTCTGCCACATAGCCATGTTTCTCACCCAACAGCGAAACAGCTTTGCTGGTATCGAAAAGGCGCTGGTACTCTTTGGTCGGAACGACGTTCTGTTGTTGCTCATCGATAGCCTCTTTGTGTTTCGCAGTCTGATCATGGGCCAGCTCGGATGTCGATGATACTAATGTGTCCAAGACATGCTCCAGGTAGACGTCGGGCTCTGACAAGTAAGGTTGATTGAGACCAAGACAGGAACCCAGAGTCGTATTTGCTGCATGGCCAGGAATGAGAGGTTCTACAGTAGGCTGCCAGGGACGAAAATTGAATTGGACGTGTGCTCGTATAGTGCGCTCAACCCAGACGGGCGCAACAGGTCCCTGGCATACATAGGTCGCTTCGATGGAAACCCTGAGTGGGTAAGAACCATGGTGCGGCTTGCCAGATGCTTTATGGCACAAGCCAGGCGGATATCGGGCTACGCCATGGACAACGCCTTTGAAGCAGCCGGCTGCTCCATCCCATCGGAGCCAAGGCGCGCTCGCTTTGTAGATGACAGTCGCTGGAGCTTCCGACGTCCTGTATGGAGACGTACATCGATAGCTTGGCTGCAAAACAATCTCTTCACCCTCTCTCGGTGACGCATTGAACTGATTGAAGACCAGAAAATCTGGCGTTGGTAGTGCCTCGATATGTCTGTGCTTCGAAGCTGTGACTTCACTTCTCGTCGCACGCAAGGTAATTGATGCATCTTGTTCGTTCTCTTTGCCACTTCCGTCAACATGATTGACCGTGGCGAGGTAGAGATTAACAAGGCGAGGCATAGATATGTCTGTGTCTTTTAGGACTCCTTCCAGCATCAATTGGTCCAACATCGCCGTAGAAAGCTCGATACGATTGAACCTTAGAGTCCGTTGCGTACCCGCTGCAGATGATTTACCTTGAAGATCAAATCCCTCTCCTTTGCGATCACCTCGAGCGGCACCGAATACTGTTCGAAGTTGAGGAGATACAATATTTTGGAGACACTCGATGAAAGCGTTATGTATGCTGAACAGCATCGTGGCTATCGAAGGCGTTAGTCCAAGCCATTCAGTGACGATCTCGACGTGCTCCGGGGGTGGAGCTTCTGCAGATACTGATGGTCTCCACCAGATTTGTCTTGGATTTGCATAGTATGACAGTCGTAAAGGCTTTGTGATATCAGCGAGATTGCTCAAGCCAAGGTCTAGACCATGGATACGCTCATCACTGGCGTTTCGATGTGGTCCTGGAGGAGGTACCTGGCCTACGCTATGGCAAGGACTGTGGGGAGACTTCAACGTGTTCCAAAAGCCTGTGCCGGGATTCTGATCAGATGCCGTCAATTTGGCGGAGGCCTCTTTTGCAGGCGGCTTGGGAGCACTGTCGTCAGGCTTCTTCTGCGACTCGGACCAACCACCACAATGGTTTGCTAAGATAGACCGAGGCGTATGTAACAACGCAGCTTTAGCGGCTGGCGGGTCAGAATGAACCATCTGATGTTGGTCTGGTTTCACATAGCTAAGGCGAGGTACCTGGCCTAATCGGCGAGCGGGAAGCTCTTCCCTCACCTGACGATTTCGAGTGCCTTGTGACGCTGCTCCAGACGCTGCTTTTGCTGCCCGGACTGGAAGGGAAAGTCTTGTTGGTGATCTCGCAATTGTTGTAGGAGGCTTGGGGACTGAAGGAGTTGAAGACAGGCTGCCCCTAGTAGCACTGACATTCGATCGAGGACTGCCATTTTTGTTGTTGCTCGTTGCTCTCAAGTCTGCCACCGTGCCTCGCCTTCGCAAACCCCTTTTATCTGCACTGGCAGCTTCTAGATACTTTTTGCCCAAAGCCCAGTCGCTCTTGATTTGACGGACGGCTTGGGCGTTGTGTACTTTGTACTTTTCTGCTCCACTGGAATGCGGCGAGGTGGACCGTTGGTTAGAAACATTCTCCATGGGCTTTCTGCTTGGCCTGGATGTATAATCAGTGATGAGTCGCTACATTTGTGTGGTGAAGAATACATCGAGACTACATACTGAGAAGATAGCGGCTCTAATTTTGGCAATGGGCTGATGACAACCATTGTCGTGAAATTCGACCGCCGTCTCAGAAATAATGCCCTGTTAGTGTGTCTGCGAATGCAATACTTGACAATCAACAAGAGAAAGAATGCGAAATCAACGATCAATAGATGAGGGACTGTGAAGAGAACGAAGCTTCGTTAGTCTTGTAGCTCAGACTTGAGACGAGATGGCAGCCGCGTTCCAGAACTGTACATGTACGAGGAAGCGGCTTGCAAGTCCGGCAGGAAATGGACAGTAGCGATGCATGTAACAAATGAATTGCTTCAACTCTGGTGACTGTACCTGGCTCGAAGAACGGAATGGACACACCGAATTGTGAATCAGAGATTAGGTTGCCTACGACTCTTACATCCCAGGCTCTTTTGGCAGATCCGACATCGAATGAGAACAGGTGCATGACAGRTTTGGTTCTATATGGCATCTATACTTGCTCGCGTACTGAGTTGCTCGTTCTTGTTTCCCAATTTGGATATCTGTAGAAATGCGTCGACTCCATAGCCGTCCAAGCTATGGAGCTCTAGACTCCCAGCCCAGTACCTGCAAATTCCCCTTAGTCAAGGAGAGCGCACAGGCTTGATCGGGAAGAGAGGAGCACTTACTCGGCATAGATTCTGCTCATTGGTAGTCCCATTCCCAGTCGAAGGTTCGGTGGTCTAGAGGTAAGGGAGCTCAGCGAGGCATCAGATGATGCTTTGTTATTGGTTGGCTCAGCCACCACGCTTTCCGGATTGGTTCCTGGGAGCTTTAATTCCTGCATAGTAGCAGCCATCTTAGGCACCTTGGACAGGTTCTGCAGGTGAGTCCGACTACGAGACTTTTTACTGAAAGACCACAATACAGGCACGAGCTCGGAAGGGATGCCGCCCCCTTGATCGGATATGCGAATAATGACATGCTGGGGGGCTTCACAGATCAAGACTTCGATTGGTGGCTTGGGTGCGGCAGGCGGGCGGGCCTCGACAATCGCTTGAACAGAGTTGCGCAACAGCTCGCCGACTATATATTGCAAGTGGCTGAGGATGTAAGGGAAGGTAGCTTGCAGATGGCCTTCAATCTTGATGTCCGGGAGACGGCAGTCAGGACCATAAGCTTCGCGCGCAAGCGAGACAATCCGCTCCCAGCATGCCTCAACGACCTCTTGACCGTTACAGCGAAGGAAGACCTCACCAATCAGATCGGCGTTGGGGTCCATGTCGGCTTGAGCGTTGGGAAAATGCCATGGCGAGTTGAAGGTCTCGGTCAGGGCAAGATGCTGCTCTGCTATGACACGGCGAGAGATGCGCTGCGGCTGTTAGTGGATATCAAACGGTCGAGTGGGCTATCGACGTACGGATTTCAGCAGGGTATTCATGAAGCTGTCGGTTTGCTCCGGGCGCATGAGCTCGCGGCATTCCAAGATGCCTGTTGCTAGCCGCGGTATGACGGTCAAGTGCTCCTGAAGGGTACTCCCCACAAGCTGACAATATTCTTCGTTGGCCTCCACTGTCGTTATCTGGCGGACTTTGCGGAGTGCATCAAAGGCGTTGTAGTATAGCTCATATACGTGAGAGATGTGGGGATTTGTCACGACGACATAGGGCAACGTCTGCATGTCCCGCAGCCTGTGGGCGATACGAGTTGGTAACTCAGTCCGAACATAGTTGGCAGACTCGAGCAGTCGCCTTTCTGTCAAGGTTCGGCCGAAGAAGGTCAATTGACGGAGACTGATGGGTCTCGCCTCCTTTTGTACCCATTCATCCAGCGCTGTAGGGGGCCGCCACGGCGCGGTTGATGAGGAAAAATGTGGGCTCCAAGTTGAAGTGGGAAGCCGTTTTCTCACCCAGAGGCGTCGACGAATGCCCCTGGGCCTGGGAAGCAGCATTTCACAGCTGCCATAAAGGTAGTACAATGCAAGTGATGCCGACCAAGAGCTACCAAGTCATATTCGCATGGGCATTATTGTTGGGAGGGACAAGGCTGGTCATGCTGCCGGAAGGCTTTTGTGGGTCATTGCGGTCGCGCCAGTCGTCGCTACGGTGCTATGATACTGGCGCCCGGTAGCGAAGAAGGGGCGAAACGTGGGGAAGAATTGGTCAACAGCAGAAAATTGAATAGGGCAGCGCTGCCGAGGGGCACCAGGCTGGAAGCAGCCTACGGCACTTTCCAAGCAAGTCATCCATGATCCAGTCGGGTTGCATCATACGTCTTTATACATGGCTTGGCATCCAACTTGCCTTTTTGCCTGGAATAGACGTTCCAACCAATGCTGGTTGGGTGTAGAAATGCCATAAAGTCATAGCAAGAAGCCGGATTGAAGTGTGGAGAGTTCTCATGTCCTTTATCAAGCGCTTTGACATAGCTGCAACAAGCTGGTCACACAACTCCTAGATTCCAACCTACCCGATGTCAAGTCTCAACGCAAGCGCATTCGTCACCTCTCGTTGACATATTGCCGCCACTGTCGTCGCTTCGCGTTGACCATATTCACAATGGATCCTGTAAGATCAAAACCTCGTCTGACCCACATCGCCAACAATGCGCTTGACGAAACCGTGAATGCTGACCGTTGCGCCTGTCGTGACTCCTCATAGATGGGGGGAGATCCCGACATGCTGCTCGACGAGTATGACAGCGTCGAGGATAAGCCGGAAGTGGCTGACATACATCCGGACGATCTGCCCAAAGAACCAGATGCCCCTCTCTCGGCCACGGATCGTATGCGCCTGCCAACCCATGACAAGTATGACAAGCACGAGCTAATTGTCCCTAAGATGATGCTATGAAAGAAAAGTACCTCCCTCAGCTTCCGGATCTAGAAACTGCAGATGAGGCTGTGTCCATCTGGAACATTGAAAACTACCCCCAGTTGAGGCAGAAGGAAAGGGGCCCCATTTTCGAGTGTGGTGGTCATCCCTGGTAGCACACCTTGGCCGCAATTGAGTCTGGTTCTGGAGCATTTGGCTGATAGTCTGCCAGGAGAATCCTGCTCTTCCCTACAGGCAACAACAATCCGGATTTTGCGTCTTTGTATCTCGAGCAAGGAAAGGGTGATCCCGAATCGGATACACAGGACCGACCAACCGAGGACTGGTCGGCATGCGTGCAGTTCACGCTGGTCCTTTGGAATAAGAATGATCCAACTATCTTCGTGACGCACAGTATGACATCAAATCAACCCTCTTCAAACCATGGACAGCTGATGTTGGGACAGCCGCAAATCACAGGTTTGATCAGGAGGAGAACGACTGGGGCTTCACAAGATTTGGAGAGTTGCGCAAGCTGTTTGCTCCGCAATGGGACAACAGAGGTCGGCCCATGGTTGAGAATGATGCCGTCAATGTCACTGCCTTCGTTCGCACCTACAAGGATCCAACAGGAGTCCTGTGGCATAGTTTCACCAAGTCTGTGAATRAACCCCGTTTCATCCCTCCAATCTGCTAAAACTCGACTTAGCTACAATTCAAAGAAAGAGACCGGTATGGTAGGACTGAAGAATCAAGGCGCAACCTGTTACCTAAATTCCCTGCTGCAATCGCTGTACTTCACAAACGCTTTTCGGAAGGTCAGCGCTTCCCCCCCTTTTGGTCATCCTTTGCGCTGACATTTCCTAGGCGGTCTATCAAATTCCAACAGAGCAAGAGACAGATCGGGCGAAAAGCGCGTGGGCTCTTCAAAGGCTTTTCTACTTACTGCAAACCAATGAAGACGCCGTGTCAACTCAGGAGTTGACGCAATCCTTTGGATGGGAGACGAAGCACATATTTGAACAGCAAGATGTACAGGAGTTATCAAGAATACTAATGGAACGTATGGAGGAGCGCATGAAAGGGACAGGGGCGGAGAATGCGTTGGCCAAGATGTTCGTGGGCAAAATGAAGACCTACATCTCTTGCATCAACGTTGACTACGAATCCTCCCGAATCGAGGATTTTTGGGACATACAGCTCAATGTCAGTGGCAACAAGAACCTGGACGACAGCTTCAGAGATTATGTTCAGGTTGAAACCATGGACGGGGAGAACAAGTATTTTGCCGAAGGGTTTGGCCTTCAAGACGCAAAGAAGGGGGTCATCTTTGAGAGCTTCCCCCAGGTGTTGCACCTGCAGTTGAAAAGGTTCGAGTACGATCTCAACCGCGATGCAATGATGAAGGTCAATGATCGTTACGAATTCCCCGAGGTCTTTGACGCCGCACCGTACTTGTCAGATACTGCCGACAAGTCAGAACCATACGTATATAATCTGCATAGCGTTCTTGTTCATAGCGGAGACTTCAATGCCGGTCACTACTACGCCTTTCTGAGGCCAACCGCTGAAGGCCACTTCTACAAATTCGACGACGATCGAGTCACCAGGGCCACGCTGAAAGAAGCTATGGAAGAAAACTTTGGCGGCGATTATGGTAACAGACCCAATGGCGTGCCAGTGCGGAACCCTTACACTCGGACCTTGTCCACGAAAAGGTCAATGAGTGCGTACATGTTGGTCTATGTCCGCCAAAGCCGAATGAAGGGTATCCTCCACGATGTCCAGGAAGCAGACTCCCCACCGCATCTGGGTAAGTCCCCCCTTGATCTATGATCAACTTCGGCTAAGCTGCGATTTAGCTCAGCAACTCAAGGAAGAGCGAGCGGCATTAGAACGACGGAAAAAGGAACGGGAAGAACAACATCTTTATTTGTCCGTCTACGTTGTCACAGAATCCAACTTCAAGGGCCACCTGGGCTTCGATCTTACCAGTTGGGACCCTGACAATGACACTCCATCTAAGCCGCAGCTGCATCGTGTACTCAGGACGTCAACAGTCTCGGAGCTGGCTGCTGCTGTAGCTCAAAGTCAGGGGATACCACCCGAACATCTCCGACTCTGGGTCATGGTGAATCGGCAAAACAAGACCGTGCGGCCGGACCAGCCTCTAGGAAATCCAGACATGACAATCGAATCTGCGTATTTGAGGCATGGCGCAAAGGATCGGAATTTCCGTCTATGGGCAGAGCAAGGCCAGAAAGTCGAGTCTGGAAAACCGCTCTGGCCAGACTTCCCAGCTGCCAACAAGACAGATCCACCAACACTTATATTCTTGAAGCACTTCAATGCTGAACAACAGAGCCTACTGGGCGTTGGCCACGTCTATCTGAAAAAGACTGCAAAAGTCGCCGACATGGTTCCCCTCATACTGCAAATGATGGGTTGGGCACCTGGCGCTGCAGGCCTGGCGAATGGGATGACGAACGGGACGCCGTCGCCACCGTCCTTGCTGTTGTATGAAGAAATCAAAAGCTCTATGATCGAGCCTATGAAGCCTAAGTCGACTTTAGCCCACGCAGAGATTGTGGATGGCGACATTGTGTGCTTCCAGAAACAGCYGCCTGAGAAGACAGTCTCTTCGATTGCATCAACTGGAGGTTACACCGATGCCAGGGAATTCTATGATTACCTATTGAACCGAAAACAGGTCATCTTCCTGCCCAAAGCCGCTGCCGAAGGGGAAGAGTCTACATTCAAACTTGACCTGAGCCGGAAGATGTCATACGAGCAGTTTTCCGCCAAGGTAGGAGAACACCTCAAACTTGATCCGACCCACCTCCGATTTTGGACCATAAATCTTGCCACCGGAAAGCCCAAAGCTACTGTCAAACGAAGCCTGAGCCAGAATCTCAGTCAAATTCTAAGTCCGTCGTTTGGTACTTATGGGAATAGCAACCAATGCGACGACCGCCTGTTCTACGAAGTGCTTGATATGAGCCTTAGCGAACTGGAAACCAAAAGGAGTTGTCGGGTGTTCTACCTCTCTGACGGCCACACCAGAGAGGATCTTTACGATATATTAGCTCCCAAGGCAGGAACCGTCAAAGATCTCATTGATGGCTTGATCAAAAAAGCCAACTTCGGTCCCGAGATCGCCGACCATCTTCGCATCTACGAAATCAGCCAGAGCAGGGTCCATCGTGAATACCGAGACACGACACCCCTGACTGCTGTTGGCGACTATAGCATTCTAGTAGCAGAGGTAATACCCGAAGAAGAGCGGAACGCAAGTGAGGATGACATGACAATCTACTGCTTCCATTTTGACAAGGAGGTTTCCAAGGTCCATGGCATTCCGTTCAGGTTCATTGTGAAGCCGGTGAGTGTTCAGGGCTGACTTTTGAATAAGTTGCAACAAGGCTGATATACGCAGGGGGAGCCTTTCAAAGAGACCAAGGAGCGACTATCGAAACGAACGGGAATTAAAGGCAAGCAATTCGAGAAGATCAGATTTGCAATCATTCAGAGATCGATATACTCGAAGCCAATATATCTCAATGATGGTAAGCGGACGTGCTATGGCGCTGCTTCAGGCCCCTTTGTCTTCAGCCACTAATTCATGATTAGAGCAGGTTTTGTCGGATGTTGCTCGGCTTCCCGATGACACTTTGGGCATCGACCATGTGAACAGGAACAAGGGGCTTGGGAAAGGCGACTCAATATTCATACGGTGATCCCAGCCCCTTGCAGGAAACTAGAATTTTGGTATGCACTTAGCGGGCATCTCAGTTTGGCGTCCAGGGGGTGCAAGAGATGGGAGATGGGAAAGGGAGTTAGCCAGCGCTTTCAGCAAAGCGAGCGCCTTGAAATCGATGTATGCTTAGATGACAAGATGGACCATGGTTGGTCGCGACGAAAAAGTTCGAGTAGGACAGGCAGCATGCAGTTGTCGTATATTGTGGCACAATATTGGCCCGTTCACCAATTCGACCTCAGTCCTTTTCTATTCTCTCTAATGCATCCCTAGATTCGTCACCAAAGATCCAATACTGGATCCCTAATCCTACATCACATGCCGCTTGGAAAATGCCACACAGTTTGAAAGCCCAGGGGATCTTGCCCTCTTCGGCCAAAAAGAAAAATCCCATTTTCATGGCGTCACCCAACAGCCAGTTGGCCAAGACCGACACCCGGAACCCTTTACACGACTGGGCGCGGTGGTTCGCCAAGATCTGTGGTATGGGTAGAATAGCTTCGATGGCGAGTCCCATGTAGCCGATCAGCTGGGTGTAACTCGAGCTCGGCCCGGGCTGGAGGAAAGTCTGGAAAGCGAGAAGTGCGAGGATGAGCAGGGCCAGATATTCCCAATACCTGGTCACACGAAACCGTCAGCCCAAAAAATAATAATAATCAAAATCCATGGACGGCCGCTCAGGGGCATCAAAAGGACTATGTGAGATACACATACGGCCGCTGCGATCTCCACCTCCAAAACTTGTACGGCCGGCCCCCCTCCAGCCCCTGGAACGGTCCTGTATCCTTCTGGCTCGGCCGGTTGTCCAACGCGACCTTCAGTAGCACGACCTGCACCCCTACCATGACCACCGCTTGTATCAGGAGGGCGGCATCATACCGAGCGCCCGGCCAGTAGAATATCTTTAATATAGACGCCGTGAGCATTATCAGGGGGATGTCGAGCGAGAAGCCGGCGGAAGTGTGGGTGGCGTGGATGGAGAGAATCTGGTCGGTGTAGGAGGTCAGGGGGGAGAGGATCAAGCTGTGGAAAAGGGGATGTTAATGTAAGATCGATAGGACGGAGGGAGGAGGGAAGCAGAGAGCGTACAAGAGGGGGGCGAGCAAGGATATCGCGGTGGCTAGGAGAGCCATGGCCCCGCGAGTGGAGGACACGGTTATTCTCTCAAGACTCAAGAGGGGCTTGAGGGGTTGACAGCTTTCATATCATGTTGGACATGGCTGTAGCGCTCGATGAGCTGGCGGTGAAGGGTGTGGCTTCGGGAAGCGGTCCTTTTCGTGAAAATGCAATGACGCGACCCCTCATATGCTGGACATAGGGGACATCTGAAGCAGCCACCAGTGCGCGCAGGATGGAAAATGGGATTCAAAGTGTCCGGGCTTCGGAGCTGATGAAACATTTTCATGTCGACCCTTGGCACTCTCTCATTGGCCAATCTGAATCCGAAGATGACGTACTTTGCTTCGTCCATGCACAGAGGGTAGTACACAAGAGTATTTGTCGCAATATGTGCCTTTCTGACTGATTGAGTAATGTTTCTCTCGGACAGCCTGCAATTCTCAAATGCCATGATCATTCCTTAACGAAATCATACACCATCTTCCCCTTCATGTCCTCGCCGCCCTTGTTCCAGAGCTTCACCGTCTGAGTCCACCTCCGCTGGCCATCAATTTGCTCGAAACCCCACACCCTTTGCGCCTCCCATGCCCCATCTTCTTTACCTCCTTCCGCCAAGAGCAGTCTTCCGTTGTCGCTATCCTCCCAATGCCCTTCGATGTCCATTTTGTTGGCTTCCTCGAGACTGATCCACGTGCTCCTCCCCCTCACCTCGCCAAAGAAAGGGTCCTTGTTCGTCCGCCATTCGAAGTCTAGGATGTATTGTTCGGTGGTGCCAGGGATAGCTGCTGCTGTGGCCGTCTGCTTGATTGAATATTCATTGTCCCCAGGTTGCGAAACTGTAAGAGTGACGGAGGCTGAAGCGATGGCTTTGCACACCAACGAAGACGTGCCTTGAAGGGCGAGGATCTTGGCAACATCCGCAGAGAGAGATTTCTTGAGCTTCCATTGGCCAGTAAGTTTGGCCAGGGACTTTTCTGGTGGAGCAGCCATGCCCAATGAGAAATGCTCCGAGTGAAATGCGGAGTCAATATAAGTTTTGAATCTCGCAAGCTCCCAAGATTATGTAGAATCGGAGGGAACGTTTCTAAGATCTATTCAGCAAAACGAAAAGTGCAACAGAGTCCTGCTTTCATAGAGTGCAAGCTCCCAAAGCATTCACAAGCCTAGGAAAACGCGTCTGAGATATATATCATTTGAGCCGGTGAGTCGTGTCGTCATTTGATCCCAGCCATTGTGCTGTCTGGTCATGGCTACAGGAACAGGATCTTGCAAGCTGCAACAGATCCGACGGCTGAAGCAGTCATTGAACATGAGCTCCCAACAGGAGTCATTGACATCAAACTCCCAGAGGTGTCCTACAGCATCGAAAGGAATTCAATTTTCGAAAAACACGCTCCCAGGTCAGCTCCGCAGCCCACTAGCCTAAGGGGTTGCTGGGCACTCCCCCGGAGTTGGCGGAAGCAGTGGCCTTCTCCGCAACTTTCCAGCTGTATATCTTGACATGATCCCGTATATTTCAAAACAGGGGTCCGGTGGGGTCTCGCCAACGTCGACTTCCCTCGTTCCCCTTTCCCCCTGCCCCGTCACCACGTCTGTCCACCATTTGATACACACGGCTTCGTTCGAGGCAGCCCACGGGYGATGAGCTCAAAGGCTGCTTCCAGAGCTCTCAAGACAATACCTTTCAGTGTTGCCAATGCTGTAGAACATGGGCCCCGAGTGGGAGTACTGTCCCCGGATGGGCGTTTGCCCATTGACACACCACATTATCTGCCCGTCAGCTCTCGTGGTGCTGTCCCGCACATCTCGCAGGATAATTTGAGGAGGCACACATCAGTCGGCGGTATCTACACAGCGCTCGAAGATTGTGAGTAGCTTGAGTCGAGATGTCTGTCTCAACATGACGATGTCCCCACGCTGACAAGTTTGCTCTCCTTGGAGCCTTTTAAGATATAGAGAAAGCACCGTCACAAAGGCCTCCTATCTATGGCTTCCGAGCTGCGCCCGACGAATCCACATTGCGAAAATTCATCTCACTCCAAGCAGATGCCTTGCTTGTCCTTGGCCCTCGACGGATACCACCACTGGCATGTCCAGCTGGCAGTACCTCGACGTCGATTAGTATCATGACCAATCTTGGCTTCAATACCCTCGAGTGCGGGGAATACGTCGAGGCCGCCCAGAAGCTTCGGCCGGATGTCGTAATAGCGATGGGCGATGTACTGTACGGCCATCAACCAGGCGTCAAGCGCGCAGAAAAGATGGGCGACAGGACCCAGTCCTGGCTCAATGCTTTGGTCAATGGCATGAAGGATGCCGAGCCTGAGAAAATCAACACTGCCATATTCGCGCCGATCCTGCCAATAGATGCCGAGAAGCAATCTTGGTACCTGAGCGCACTTCAGGAGGACTTCCGCAATGACATCTCTGGCCTGGTGTTCTACGAGATCGAGTCTCTGTTCGAGGTCCCAAAATCTCTCAAGAGCTTGCCCCGCTTGTGGCTCGGTGCAGTGACTGGGCCCCTTGAGGTTCTGAATCAAGTCGCGGCAGGCATCGATCTTTTCACCCTACCCTTCCTCAACGACGTGACAGATGCAGGTATCGCGCTCGACTTCGCTTTTGGGCCCAACCAGGACACCGGACAGCGCCCACCTGCCCCCCTAGGCTTGGATCTTTGGTCAAATTCGTTTGCCGTGGATGTCACGCCATTGAGAAAAGGCTGTACATGCTATACGTGCACTGACCATCATCGAGCTTATGTCCATCACCTTTTGGACGCAAAGGAAATGTTGGCATGGGTCTTGCTGCAGTTGCACAATTGCGCCATCATCGATGCATTCTTTGCAGCCGTTCGTAGAAGCGTCTCCCGTGGCACTTTTGAGCAAGACACTGCAGGTTTTGAGGCATTTTACGAAAGACAGTTGCCCATCAAGACGGGACAGGGACCACGGTATGATAGTCCTTTGAGATGCTGACACGCTTTGCTGTTACGTGCCAGTACTGACTGAACGACAGCGCGAGGGGCTATCAATTCAAATCGGAAGGAAAAGGGGAGCCGAAGAAGAATCCGGCAGCATACCGCTCGCTTGATGACCGCAAAATGCGACTGGCCGAGGCTGTGCGGCCGAGTGAGAAGATGGAAGCAGCGGACTTGGAGCAAGTGGGATTTGCAGCAATGTTCGACGAGCATGAAGGAGACGAAGGGCGGGAGGGTGATTGACATAGCATGATGATCGCTTGTCAAGATGCATTGGGTGGATGCTGGCCTTCGATGCTCCTGAGAATGAGGTGCTCCGAGGGATTCTGACCAACATTATCATAAGACAGGAAATGATTGTATAAACCAAATGATCGGAACAAATATGATCAGTTGCATGGTGTGAACGAAAGTGGCAATTGAGTGGCGGACGGTTGACAATTTGTCGCTGTCTGAGTTTCTTCCATTTGTCGTTCACCATTTTCTCTGTCCCAAATATACAATTGTGAACACCAAAATAATTGGCCTTGTCTGACGCTTCCCAGAATCATGCAAAAGCTCACTGATAAGATCGCCGCCCTGCCAAATGACTCGACATATTTTTCACTTGAGTTCTTCCCACCGAAGACCCAGATTGTACCTTGCCCACCCCGTAGCCTTCCATGATATTGATTTTTGCCACTAACAAWCCATCAGGGCTTTTCCAATCTACAGACGCGCCTGGAGCGCATGTCAAGCGTCTTACGACCTCTGTTCGTAACAGTCACATGGGGTGCAGGCGGCTGCACGTCCTCGAGATCTCTGGAACTGGCAGAGATATGTCARCGCCAGTTAGGCCTCACAACATGTCTCCATCTCACCTGTACGAACATGAAGCGGAGGCTGGTGGATCAAGCGCTGGAAGAGGCGAAGGTGTTGGGTGTACGGAACATACTGGCTTTGAGGGGAGATGCCCCCCGGACGGAGGAGTACCGGGAGGAGAATGGAGCGGAGGATGAGGAGGACAGCAACGAGGAATTCACGTGGGCCATAGATCTGGTGAGATACATACGGCGGAAGCATGGAGACCATTTCTGCATCGGGGTGGCAGGCTATCCCGAAGGCCATTCGGATCAATCACATGCTTTGGATCAGGATCTGGTCAAAGATATACCCCATCTGATAGACAAGACCAAGGCAGGGGCGGACTTCATCATGACCCAGCTCTTCTACGATACGGACGCCTATCTCCAGTTTGAGAAGCTGCTCAGAGGACACGAATCTGGGGTGTTCAAAAGCATGCCCATCATACCGGGACTGATGCCCATTCAAAACTACACCACCCTCCAGAGAACGGCGAAGCTGTCACATGCCAAGCTCCCCCCACAGCTCCTTGAAAGGCTCGACCCAGTCCGCGGAGACGATGAAGCCGTCAAAGGCGTCGGTGTGGACGCAGTCAGTGAAATCGTGGAAACGATCAAGGAGATCAAATCACCAGTCCCGCGCGGTTTCCATTTCTTCACCTTGAATCTGGAGAAAGTCGTCAGTGAAATCCTCGATCGATGTCACCTCGTGCAACCGGAAATCGCGGATGAATCAGCTCTCTCGGATTCCCCCCCGGCCGTCAATGGGATCAATGGCATGGAGGCGCTTCGCAGCCGTACAATGTCCACCTCTTCAACCTCGGCCGCCGCTCAGTTGACGACGAATTCCCATCGCTCGTCCTCGCCGGGGAGGGCAGGCGCTCCGCTCGCGAACCTCAACGGTAATCCACTTTCCTGGGAGGCTACTTGGGATGATTATCCGAATGGTCGCTTTGGCGATGCCCGCTCTCCTGCTTTCAACCCTCCCCTATCTTACTCTCCAACTTGTGAGTCCATCTTATACCATTTCTCCCCAAGTATCGCAATCTACATTTCCTGATCTACTATCACTAAATCAACCTGCGAGTGGAGTCGCGTTGTTCCATGTTTCCTCGAGTCTTCCCTCCCGTGCTTTCCAGATCTCCTATCCAAAAGTGAATAAGGATTTCGGATCCACATATCACTGACCCTCCTCTCCCCCAGCCCTTACCGCCCCACCCGACCAAGCCGTCTCCCTCTGGGGCACTCCGACCACAACCGCGGAGATAACCTCCCTCTTCGCCTCCCACCTGACCGCGAACCAACCCCCCCGACTCCCCTGGTCCGAATCCGCCACCCTCTCCCCGGAAACCGCCCTTATCAAGACCGAACTTACCGCCCTCACCAACTCCAAATCCTTCTGGACCATCGCCTCCCAACCCGCCGTCGACGGCCTCCCCTCGGACCACACCATCCACGGCTGGGGGCCCCCGGGGGGTTTCGTCTTCCAAAAGGCCTTTGTCGAATTCTTCGTGCCCCGCGACATCTTCACCGCCTCGCTCCTCCCCCACCTCGAGGAGCTCCACGCCGAGGGCGAAGTGTCCTACTACGCCACCAACTCGTCCAACGACTTCTCCTCCAGCGAGCCCCCCGATGCCGTGCACGCCGTCACGTGGGGCAGTTTCAAGGGCAAGGAGATCGCGACCGCGACGATGGTGGAGGAGGTCTCGTTCAAGGCCTGGGGGGAGGAGGCCTTTGCCATCTGGAGCGAGTGGGGGCGGTGCGTGGGCGAGGTGGCGCGCCGGTATCGGGTGGGCAGCGAGGAGAAGGAGCGGTTGAGGCGGTGTCGCGAGTTCCTGCAGCGGATGCGCAAGGAGACCGTCTTGGTGAACGTGATTGGGCATCAGTACCGGGAGGCGRGGAGGCTGTGGGAGGTCCTGATGAAGGGGGAATAGGTTGAAGCTGGGGTAGGATGGGGGGTTGTAAGTCAGCTGAAGGTGAGGGGCGATGATGCTGGATCCTGGGGCTGGAAGGTTGAAAAAKCGATCTTTGGATGAGCTGGAGCGACAAAAATTTTCAACATAGACTGCGCAGCAATGCATATCAACTCATCAAGATGACAGCCGAGAATGGACGACGACGATTTGTGAGGACATTTTCTCTATTTCACGTACTACTCGAAACGTTGAACGTCGTGCTGTTATGCTCCCCCCTGGCCCTGGATCATAATTGTTCATGTACGTAGGCCATTTCCTTTGCCAAAATTGCATAATCTCGACGAAAAGACCGCCCAGTATTAAAGACAACCTCGGGATCCTGAGTCGAACTTCGAAAATATAAAGATCAGAAGCTTGACCAATTGTCTCGAACCCTATCCAGGATCAAACACAATTCCACTCGCCAAACACGCACCACCGCGCACTCCGATCCGCCAACACCAACCCCCTCCACACCCCCCTCTCCCCCACCTTGATGATGGTCTCCCACACGCCACCGTCCGCAGCCTCCTCACTGCTCACGCAATTGTCGCTCTTGCGAATCAGCCGATTGATCTTCCCACTCGGTGCCTGAATCGCCAACTTCGCCGGTTTCTCCGGCTTGAACCCACCACCACCACCCTGCTGGGCGCTGGCCGAGCCGCCGCCACCGCCGCTACCGCTGTTCGAACTGGTCTGTGAAAAGTAGTCTGACGGCGCAGCGGAAACCATCGACATGGCCGAAGAGGGTCGGGGGGACACGGCTCGCTGTTCCATGGGTGAGACGCACGCCATCGAGGAGGGATGCTGGCGCACGGCGAAGACGAAGGTGTTGTTRAGCGCCAGGCGGCGGCATTGGGGTTGGGATACGTAGAGGTCGTGACGTTGAGCGTGCGGGGTGGGATGGCGGAGGAGGAATTCGTAAGGGGGGTTGTCCCCCGTGTGGATGATGGGGATGGTGAAGGCGAGAGGGTGCGGGTTGTCCTTGACGGAGTGCATGAGGCCTCTCTTGCCTGCATACACTTTCAGGGTACCGTATCCTTCGTCGCTGGGGAGGTGCGCCTTGACGGTATAGCGTTTATGACCGTTGATCCATTCTGCTTGTGCAAGGGCACGTGTGGTAGTTGTATCGCCACTTTCGAAGCGGTCGCCATCAATATCGTGGGCATAGGATCGAGCTTCGACTTCTGCTACACATTCCACGTCGGACGGTGCCATGAATTGGATCTGGACGAGCTCGAGGTTCTCGATTCGGAACAAACTGGTGTCGTAATCGACCATCTGCAACCCGTTGCTGAAGTATGCCGGGCTTGCGCACGGTAGTGCCAGGAGTACCTCAGAGGGCATCAGAGGACATATATGTTGCTGATGGAAGTTCGAGGGGATATGCGTGAAGCATATGTCCATCGGCCTTACTAAAAAGAAACCCGATTCTGCCACTTGGGAGCCAGCACTCGAGTAAGAGCTTCGTTTGGGGTTGGTTGGCCCAGCGAGAGAGCAGTCCATGATCCTCCAGCACCCATTCACAACGACAGCATTCCACCAGTGGTTCGGTCGCGGACTGTCCGCGATGTCTCCCGGTGATTTCAGGTAACCCCTGACCATTTCAGCCTGCAACCCAACGGCGTCGCACATCTCATAGACCAATGATGCTACCTCCTCCGAGCACCCTCTTCTCATCTGGATCACTCTCCTCGTGTCTACTTCTCCATCGAAGTCTTCTTCCCAGGCCACCTTTTCGCTGACCCAAGTGAATATTGCCCTGAGGCGTTGAACATCACTTCGATATGGTCTGCATACGTATCCTTGGGCTAGGCTGACCGCGCTTGTCATTGGAGGTAGAGAATTGATGAAGCGCGCGCTCTTGTCCACAAGCTGAAGATTGACCGATTGATAGTCCATTGGYTGATYCACTGGATAGCCATCTGCACTCTCATCCCCTTCAGCAGCTTCGAGTAATTCGTCCACTGGTGCAATGACCGAATGATTCAGCATTTGGCACCTCTCAATTCGCTCCGTCCGCTCATTGCGGCTTATGGAATTCGAGCGGTTGACGTCCCGTCTGACTTGAACCCAGTCATTGTCGCTTTTGGTACCACCAAGGCCCATATCTCTAGCCACTGAGCCCCCAGCAATCGCTGTCACCCCATTGGGCAGAAGTGACTTGATGGGCGACCGCTGTGGCTCGACCCTGCCATCAGCAATGGTACTCCTGGTGCTTGCAGCGCCTGCTTTAGCCGAGTCGACCAGCTTCCTGAAAAAGCCACTCTTCTTGCTCTTTGGCGTGACGAATCCGCCAAGGCCCCCGTTACAGTCCACAGTGATTTCGCTGAAGTTTTGAGCACCCCTTGAGGCCGGTCTTGACTGACTGCTCGAGGGTTGACTCGGCGTCTTGGGCCTCATGTCATTGAAAATATTACCAAAGCCAGTCATCGTGTCTTGCCTCATACCGACCACGCTTTGTGGCCGACTTCTACTGATGCTTCCCCATTTCCGACGAGCAAGACTAGCAGCACTGGTGGCGCTGAACCCGCCAGCAGAATGACCACTCATAAGACTTTGGCTCGTCTTATCCGTACTCACTGTGCCATTGGTCGATACGCTCTGGACGCCGCTTGAAGAATKGGTAGCGCTAGATTTGGTCGTGAATGTTCGGTCTAGTATGTGACGGCCTAGCTCATACGCCGACTTTCGAGCGCGTAATCTCTGACTGGAAGAGGTGCTGGGTGTCACAGAAGACTTCGGGCCGCAAGACGATTGCGGTCTTGAAGGGAGAGGGGAGTTTTTCCGAGGGACTGCAGGAGGACATGGCGAGTTCGAAGCAGGGAGGAACATTTCGTCAGGTGGCCTTGGAGACGTTGCACCGTTCGCCCGCAAACGGCTCTCCATTCGCTCCACATAATCATCTATTCGTGGTGGCTCATCGTATGACTGGTGGTGCGTTGAGTCCACATCATCACCATATTCACTGTGCTCCATCTGGGAGGAAGCGATTCCCAGAGAAGATCTCGGTCGTCGCTTCGCCCTAGGTTGCGGTTGCGTTCTGAATTCATCGAAAGCTTCTGGTGACCAGGGGTTCAGTGGGGTCTCATCCAATTCTGGAGAGGGCGAATCGTCCTCCCTCCGCATTTGCATATCATTGAGCGATGACATAACATCGTCCATTGCATCTCGAAGAGGAGAGGGAGTCTGGCCAGTAGGTCTGGGTGAGTGCGGGGCTGGGGAATGGCCTCTTGAGACAGCGGGGTATCGGTCGTTCATTGATGGGGTGGGAGAGGCTGCAGCGCGTGGAGAAGGAGCATTATATGCTATTCTGTGGGGTGGAGGTGGTGGAGGGGGCGAATCGTTGTCTTCGGATAGGTCGAGGTCCTCCCGTTGTGGCGGTACGGGAGTCAGAGACGGGGGACGCGAGAGATAGGGGTCCTGATCAACAGGCGATGGTTGTCGAGAAGGCCGCGACAGATGTGTCCCTTGTCTTGTTGGACTGATATAGCTCAATTGCCTAGTGGGACTCGCATTGCTTTGGAGTTGACTCGAGCTTTGCAAGGGAGTGAAGTGATTCTGCTGGTGGCTGGGTTGCCGCGGAGGGCTGCTTTGAAGGTAGCTAGGCTGTCTCGATGGGCTCTTCGAGTTTTGCTGCGAACTATTTTGCCTGGACGCGATAGGGGAGACTGCGAGTGGAATTGCCGATGCGACTGGCTTGGACGCAGGGCTCGGTTGTGCATATGATTGGAAAGGTTTCCGAAAGGTTTTGCTCTTCTGAGGTGTCGCTTTCGGTGTAGATAAACTTCCGTTGGTGCTTGCCATGGGACTGGTGCCGCGATTGACAGGCTGAAAGCTAGCATCGAGTACCCGGACAAAGTTGGACGGGAAGAGACCCGTAGTCTTGTTCCTGCGTAGGCGACCCATCCACCATGATCCATCGCCAGCATTGAGACATTCTATAAGATCTCCCTCGATAAAGCCTAGGTCTCTTTTGGATTCTCCACCCCATGAATATGTCGCTCTGCACCAGCAAGGAAACCGGGTCGGTAACGACTGTGGAGCGGTGGCCATTGCACACGGCGAGAGCGCTGTTTGAAAAATCTCTGTACCGGTATCAAAGCGCACTGGGCCCAAGTCTTTTCTCAGCAACCACCGAGTCGTTTGTCAAATGTAGGAGATGATCACAACCATTGACCGAATGTCAAGCAGAGTGGGCTAAGTGCGATCRTCTCATACCGATGCCACATATGCGCTCGGCATTGCGCAGAGCTGACCGAAACTTGCTTGTCGAGGAGCTTTGAAGATCGAGTGTATTGGCGGGAGCGGAAGCTCGGATGATTGTTTATTTCACATCCGCATTCGAGCAGTAAGCGCCGCTATCAACAAACGCGCGGGTATCTCTTATCTTCAGCCAGGGCCCCTCGGACGTCACTGCCAAAGCTGCGAAATCCTCGGGTCGAACGAGCAGGCATATCGTTTCGGTGGCCTTTTGAGCTTATAAAGAATTGGTCGGACTGGYCTGTGGCTGGTTGACACGATCTCCCAAATGGYGCAACCAGAGCACCGCAGTGCCTTTTTCTATGGTACGCAGCTATTCGGCATGTGCGGGCGAAGTGGAGCCAGCTAAAGTCATGCCTTACAGGAACATTGGTACGTAGAACGGCCCAATTGACATAAGCTAGTAGCTGACGATTTGATAGATGGCGCCTCAAGTACTTCATCGTGTGCTCTATGGCTCCACCTCTCCGCATGCGTCTCAGCTCGAAGCCTTGACAATCCAGCCCGCCATTCTGTCAAACTACAAACGGCACCGCGTAAAACACTGCGATTATCCCGCCATCATCGCCGACAGTGACCAATCTTCATCTGTCCGTGGAACATACGTTCAAGGCATCACGACCGCCGATCAATGGCGGCTCGACATCTTCGAAGGTAGCCAGTATGAACGGGTGAAGGTGCGGCCGAAACTGCTGAAGGCAAATGGTCAGGAAGGTGCCGTGGTTGACGCAGAGACCTACGTGTGGATTGCGCCAGAGGAAGAGCTGGAGAAAGGCGAATGGGATTTCGAGGAATTTCGAAAAGAAAAGATGTCCAGGTGGGTGGGCACATCTGAAGAATATCAGGGTGAGTTGAGACCTTCTATCGCTGGTGCGTCCGGCTCGTCCGACACTGCTAGGAGTGTTCTGGGAAGACTTCATTGCTAATGGTGAATTTTGCAGAAGTCGATCTGGCTGCGGAGAACGCGAAATTTCGATATAACCCTACCGGTGGACGACTTGAAAATGGCAAGATCACCCCCAAATATGGTGGAAAGGCAGACGGAGAAGAGGAAGTCGTGCAGAGTGCTGCGTAGCCTGTGCTGATTGATCAATATATCGCGGAACTCAAGGAGGTGACATGATCATACGATCTATAGACGCTGCATAGATGGATTCACACACGTATAGAACATTGGAGATTTGCTCTCACTCATCAAACGTTAGAGCAACGTCGATCATGATAAGATCCACCGGTGGGGARTTTTGTGTAAAGGACGACTCCGTAACATCACCAACAAAAGAGCTGTAGCGCGGCCATATAATTGTACACCAAGCTTTGCAACCTCCACCCGACGAAAACCCACCAGCCATCCTTTCACGCCCCGAATGCCGGCCATGACCAACCCCGTCATCGACCAAACAACCATCACCTCCCTCCTCGCCGCCCTCTCCCTCCTCCTGCTCGCCTACCTCACCTCCCTCCAACTCCTCCCCCGCTCCACCACCCCAGCCCTCCGCACCCTCTACATCTGGCACCTCTTCGACGCCCTGATCCACTTCCTCTTCGAAGGCTCCTTCCTCTACAACTGCTTCTTCACCTACACCTCCACCTCACACACCTCCTCCGATTACCCGCACCCCGCCTCTCTGACCTCGCCCGGTGTCTATTTCCTCGGGCATGAAGATCGGCTGTACGGGAGCATCTACGGGACCAGTCCGACGGCCAGGCTATGGCAGGAGTACGCCAAGGCGGATAAGCGGTGGGGCGGTGCGGATCTGACCGTCATCAGTCTGGAGATCCTGACGGTGTTTGGGGCGGGGCCGCTGGCCGTCTATGTGAGCGAGCTCATACGCAAGAATGATGRTGGGGGGAAATTGTGGTTCTGGGGGAGTGTGCTCGCGACGGGGGAGCTTTATGGAGGTAATGATGATCATATGAGGGAATGGCGCGGGTGACGGGTGGGGGGATGGAAGGCAATGGCTAATGTGTGGTGTGTGCACGGAACAGGATTCATGACATTCGCCCCCGAGTGGCTCAYGGGCAGCCCGAACCTGGACACGAGCAACTTTATGTATCTGTGGGTCTATCTGGTCTTCTTCAATATGCTGTGGGTTTTCTTCCCGCTGTGGGTCCTGTATCAGGCGTATGGGAACATTGGGCTCGCTTTTGCTCGAGCTGGTGGAGCTGTGCGCGTGGACAGGAAAGTCAAGTGAGCATCATGTGAGGAAGGTCAATCCCATGCTCGGGGATGTGATAGGGGAGGTAGAGAAGGTATAAGTGCCCGTGAAAGCGACGAAGCCTACGTACGGCTTCGCAAGCTCGTGAAATAATCGATTCCGCTTGGTGATTTCAGTCCGCCTGAATACCATCAATTGTCGCCTTTCCGTGGCTTCAAACGACCGAGACCCCATGAGTATGCTCACCAAGTGGCTCAGCCCGGAATGAGGTTGGCTTGAACTTAAGGGCACACTTCTTACTTACTTCGGCTTGCCATCTTCTGTGGGAAGGGAAGAAGAAAATGCGTTAGGCATCGAGTCACTCCACTGTGTTGGATGCTAGGATAGGCGTCATCTCGCACAGCGTACATCAGGTTCATTCCCCTAGAGCCCCGGACGCTTACCCTAAGGACGGCCATCAAACAGCGAAGATTCAATAATATCTAATCCAGTGCGAACACACGCTGACTGGCGTCAGAAGAGCATCCGAATTTGTGAAGCGATTGTATCTTTTGATAGTGTACATGCTTGCTAAACTCGTAGATACCTCTCCTGTTCAATAGCTCATAAATAACTCATGCATACATCAAAGCACTGAAGCATAGGACTAAGCCCGAGTCTAATGATACTCACGTCTGAAACATGGAAGCAACACAAAACTCTAACCTCCATGCAAAATTGTAATGTCCGATTCGTGCCTCCCTCCATTTGCGTCAAAAATCATGTCTGTCAGGCTAGCATGCAAAAGATGCAATCAAAGTAGGTCGGTCGAAACGGTGTTATTCATTCGCCCTCGATCTGATGCTCGCGACCACGGTCTTCTAGTGCCTCGGCCACTTCACTGTGCTGATTCGCCTCGTCCTCAGGATGAGAGACAAATTCASTGAACATACGATCGACTGTGGCGTCACCTGTACGTGGGGATGTCGAGTCCAGGTAGTCGGCTTGACGCGGAGGTGTGCTCTCCAAGCGAGCGTGCGGATGCTCGAATGGACTCTCGTTGCTGGTGTCGAAGAGGCCCGCACTCAGATTGGGGTGCGTGGCTGAGAGAGGGGAGCGGTGGTCGCCAAAGGGTGACTGCGGGTGTGTCCCACTATTATTTGAGAAGTAAGGACTCGTAGCGAAGTGCGGAGACGCCGACGCCGAGTGGGTTGTGTGCGTTGACGGCAATGGAAAGTGCGCGGGGTAGCTGGAGTCATCGTGAGCGGTCGAGATAGGGGGTGGGACCCGACTAGCTTGGTGGTTGGGATTGGAAGAATTGTCGGTGGACGTTGAGTGCGAGGACATGGGTCTTTTGCCTGGAGCTGGTTGGATCTTTGTGTCACTGTCCTTGCGAGCTTTGTTGATGTTGTAAGGCTTGGTGCGGAACTGAAGGGGCAGCTCCTCAGGACTKTTCACGCCATGCTGCTGCATCAGCTTCTGCTGCTTCGTGGGGCGAGGCTTCCGAGTGGAAAGCGACTGTTCAAGGACTGGAGGAGCCTCAGCAGTGACTGGTGCCCACTTGTGGACCTCCTGCCGGAAGAAGTTCGTTTCGAAGCCCAGAAGGATCTCGGCTCCCTCAATCTTCCGCAGATAGAAGCGTTGTGTGGTGACTTCCTCTGGATTCGTCATCATCGGATTGATCTGCGGTCGTAGAAAGTCTCGGAAAGCTTGAGCAACATTGATGATCTCCTCCAGTACGTCCTCTTCCTCGGGTTGAAATGGCAACTCGGGAATCTCTTCTTGCCACTGGATCAAGTCTTCAAGCTTTGGTCGAGCGGCATCTCGGGGGATCTTGACTCGGTAATCGCAGATGGGGCAATTGTATTTGTCGTCTTCCTTCACTTTACCCCTAGCAATCTTGAGACATTTGCCATGATACCTATATCGACCTGTCAGCTTCGATCCSACCTCCCAACATCTTCGAAGACCTACCATTCAAGACAAAGCTCGCACTCGAGCATGGTTCCAGCCTCGGGCTGACGACACATGCAGAAGACATTCTTCTCCGATCGGATACCCGCCATTTCCTCACCATCGACTGGACTGTTCTCTCGCGTTGCAGGCTCCACGGGCATCCGCGGCTTGTCCGATAGATCAAAGCAAAAGCTATTGTGATCCCTGACATAATTCAGGTGCGACTGCAGAATATGCAACGGAGCGTTTGCCTTCCCGAACAATTTCTTTCCCCTTCGCATCCAGTTCTCGTGCTTCTTGATGGCATTCTCCAAGTCCATCGTGCCACTTGGCTTGCTGTTCAACAAACTGAGGCCATCCAACGCCTCACGCGCTTCCTTGTAATGAGGCCGATTGCGCGCTTCCGGATCCTGACTCCTTTCAAAGAGGCTTTGTATCTGCTTCTGGGCCTCTCGTTGTTTGCTCAGAATTCCGTCAACCTTGCCACGAGTGTCATCAGTGATTGGGAGAGTAGTCGCTTGAGCGGAAAGAGCTTCAAGCTGCGGATGATGAATGACTTCCATTGCAATCAGTTCTTGCACTTTAGCTTCCCAAATCTCTCCAGAAGCTTGCAAATCTTTGAGTCGAACGAGGTGGCTGTTATCCTCAGGCAGTCCAGCTTCACTACCTCTGGTGATGAAGTCTTTAATTTCCTTCAAGGTCTTAAATTCAGCCCCGCCGTTCCGTTGCCGTTCATTGGCTTCGTCGGTCCAGTGTTGCTTCTTGACAAAAGCTTCGAGCTCTTCGACTTCTGGTACATCTACATTGAATCCCTTTCCTGACTCCGCCAACTCTTCCAATTCTTGGGTAGTGCGACTGTTGGCGCCAGCCAATGCATCACGAGCATTCTTCTGGAAGTCAGCGATGGCCTCAGATCGTTCAGTGAGTGTTGTGATCTGAGGACAATCAAAGCAGAGCTCATGAGCCTGACTCAGTAGTCGAGTGATGTTGTCGATCTTTCTCAACTCCTTTTCCTTTTCGTCAGCCTCTTCTGCTTTTGCGCTCTTGCTTTTGCGCCAGGCGCGTTCGTTCTTGCGGCGATTTTGTTGCTTCCGAGTGATGTAATTCTGAGCCTCCTCTACCCACTCATTGCACTTGGAGACGAAGCTTTTGAGATCCTCGAGACCGGGCAAGTCCCATGGAATCTTGTCACCCTCATTGGCCAGCGCCTGCAATACTTTCAGGGACGGACGCTCTTCTTCTTCCAGAGCCTTTGAGAGCTTTTCCTGCCAATTCTCCGGCTGATTCGCACGTTCTACTACCTTTTGAACCAGGGCGTTCAAATTGTCGTCCGAGAAGCGGTATCGGAGCCTGTGTCTCGAACCGCGATGGCGCTGTTCTTCGCTGGCTTCACAGCAATTGTGAATCCCAGCGTGGAGCAGACACATGACTTCGCCACTGGCGTCACAACGGAAAGACGAGAGGTAGCTATATGCCTTGCAAAACGTGCACTGGTATTCGGCTTCTGGGACGTCCTTGTTCACGATCTCGATCTGCAACTCACATGCCGCTTCGCCTTCATGAACATAGCTTATTTTGCAATCGTGCGGTCCAGATGCCTCCCTATGTCGATGCAAGAATTCTTTCCGCTGGGTTATCTCACGCTCGAGCAAGCGTTGTAAGGCAGTCGACAACCATTTGGCTGTCTTGATGGTCGTGTCCCGAGCTGCAGCAGTCATAAGAAGCTCATCATGAGAGAAACAAGGTTGTTTTCGGAAGTCTTGAAGACGTTGAGCGCCTGATTCTCCAAATCGCTCCCAATCTTCTGGAGCAAAATTGACCGCCTCATTGAAATTGAAACCATGATTGAACCCGGCGTGATAGGCTTGTGGGAACGTGATAACAAACTGTCCAGCTCTCTGATCCAGTGCGTAGACATTTACACCCGCTTTCTTTAGACGGTCTGGAGGCAGTAGGGTAACCAGTTGGAACAGTAGGTCGGGTTGCGATTCAAAAAGCTCAGGAACAGCCTCTTGCATTGCTTTCTCGAAACGTTCAGCGTCTGCACCTGGTATACCATACCAGGTTTTCGTTGCCCCGAAATGCTGATAATTCGCAGAGTACCCATAATGATCCTCATTGTGCCAGCAGAAAGTGGAAAAGCACATGCCCACGTAGAGCCATGGAATAGTCATGCCCGATATTTCCGAGTTGACATGCTTGAAGAGGGAATCAGGATGGTACGGTAGTGCAGTGAGATTCCAGTAATCAAAAGCGTAAGGATCGCTGGGGTTCTTTTCAGCGGTAGGAAACCCACTGCCATGGGTCGTTGAGTGGATATCAGCTCCATACTCGACTTCGACCTCCTCTGACGGACTCTCCACCAACCTCCAGAACTCTCGTTCCACATCATCCTCTGTGACAGTCTTCTTGGTCTCAGTGATTGGATCATATTGCATCTTTGGCTCGAAGTATGTGTCCTTGAAATGCTGCGCTTTGTCTTGGAATTGTCGCAAAGAGTAGACCCCACCTTCCTCAAAGCCAAAATCACCTGTGCCAACGAGACACTTGGGACAATGCCAGTCTAGAAGGGGACTCAGTCGAGCTGGAGGCTCTAGGCAATTCTTGTGGTAACCAGCATCACAGCCATCACAGATTGCAAATTGAGAACGTTCGTCATGAGTTCCGCATACTTCGCAGACCTCACCTTTCTTACCATTTCTTTGACCACTGGGCATTCTCGACATGGTGGGACGAAGTTGGCTCATGTGTGAGCCAACAATGGTGGGCGCCTTTTTCTGGCGTTTAGTTCGACGCTCGTCCGAATCAGTCGAATCAAAACTCATAGTACCGTCCTTTGAGGAGCTACCATTTGCCCCATCCTGGCTGAATGTCCGCTTTACCGGATTGGGAGTATGTCCGTTCGGCATATGGGCCACGAAGGAATGCTCATTTACAGTCATTGGAGGTGGAGCGCTACCACTTGGAAATGGAGAAGGGCCGTTTGACATGAAACTGCCAATTTCGCTTCTGGGTGTCCCACTGGCAGAGGCGTGCGCGAAGGAAGCTGGGGTGACGTTGATAGGTGTGAAACCACCAGCGTTGACTGGGGTAAAGCCAGACGAGACTACAGGCTTGGGGGGTTCAAGAATTGGAGGCTTCTCCTCCTGGGGGCTGCGCATGTCCTCAAGCGAAGCATTGAGGGCGTTGGATGCCGACATAGCAGGCGCGCTGTCTGGGAGAAATGAAGGGGTGCCTTGCTGGGAGCCGTTCAGCTGTGGTTTTGCCGAGGACGGTGTGAATGGGCCTCCATTCTCAAATTCAAGTTGTTGCTGAACGCCAGGCTTGGCGACCTTGAGATATTCCTCGTACGGATGCAGCCATTTCTGGTAAGAGTTCTTCAGAGATGTCGAGAGGGAGGACATGATTTTGCCACTGTAGCCTAGATCACGACCAATCTCTGCCCATTTCTTCAACTTGCAGACCTTCTCAAACCCACCTCGACACTCGACCGCCTTCTTTAACTTGTATAGATCTAGAGGACGCTTGTCGACGCTGGGGAAACGGTTGAGGTTCATGCCCTGCTGTTTGTGGAACTTGGCCAGCTGATCGAGGTATTGCAGGTTCGTTCGGGTGCCGCCTTCGACCGAGTTCAACTCTTGACGTCGGGTCTTGAAGAAAAAGCGTTCGGTGTTGATGGCGAAATCGGGAGCCCAAGAGTCTGGTGGGATAATTTTGCATATGCCATATTTCTCAGCCTCAGGACGAATTTGCCGAATGTACTGAAAGGGATCTTTGAAATCCTCTTCGGTTGGGCGAAAGGTCGGCGCCTCTTGCAGACCATGCGGTCTCAGCCTTCTAGCTTCCCTTGCAGCAGATGGCTGACCTCGTCTTTCGACAGTGTTCAGGTCCAAAGGAGGGGCTCTCCTCTGGCTGAGAGGAATATGCGGGGGATAATTGGTGTACATGCTGTTCTTCGGTGGAGGGACATCGATGTTGAAAGCGCTCGAGGAAGGCACCTGGAAAGGAGCTTGAAAATTAAGAGCATTTAGGCCACCGCCTATATTGACAGGATTGGGAGGAATGGCAACCATCTTGGTAGCCGGTTGGGTGTTCCGCAGATGGTGGTGGGAACAGCACCAACAGCTCAGTTAATATTCATTCGATGAGGTGACGCAGCAATCTGAACGCAGAAAGTGTTCTGTCAGGTGGGTGCGTGCCGATAAAAAAAAACCAACGTGACCTAGGACTGAGGCGCTAGTCCGCTAGATATCAAAATGAACATTACAGTGTCACCGCAATGAGCGTAATAACATGCAGAGTCAGATATCTTGTCTAGAGAGGTGYATTAGGCYAGGTTTGCATCCTCATGTTCTGTCCAGATTTGAAGGGATGATTTAGATGGGTGAGGGTCAATAATGAGTGTATCTGATGTGGATAGTGGAGTGGGAACGAGTCAAAAGAGGGAAATGGCATCAAATGCGGGAAAGAGCGAGGAGAAAGGCGAAGGCATATCACGGTTCAGAAAAGCCACCACTTGCCTGATCCCTGTCACTCCGCTAAGCTGCATTCAGCCCTGATTTTTGAAAATCGAGCCTAAAATGCAGCTAGTGCCGGACCACATCCATCTGTGCATCTGCAACTGCAACTTCATCAGACTATTTCGAGCTTTCTGGATATCTATTTATTTTCATGATCTTGCATGAACATGGTGATGATGCTGATGCGCGATTAGGTGAAGGGTTTGAAAAGCATTATTTGGCAATAATCTGGAGACTGCACTGGGATGCACAGGCCTCCACCAAACAGCGGTCATGCTTATGTCGTACATTCAGTTTGTTTTCAAACGAAAATAAGGTACAAAACCGTGGGTGCATTTTACGCGCATAGGACTTATCCCACTCTAATGGGCCATCGCATATGCGCCTAAGTATAGATGGGTGTCATCAATAATATTCCCCAGAGCAGATAATGGAGTCCCGACCAATCCCTGCCTTTTACTGCTGCTACCTGCTTCGCTCCGCCGGCAGCAGGAAGCAGTTTTATATAGGCTCCACGCCCCATCCGCGCAGACGCTTGGCACAACATAATGGTGATACGAAAGGCGGCGCACATCGAACCTCCAAGCAAAGTCTCCGCCCATGGCAAATGGTTTGCATCGTCACTGGCTTCCCCTCCAAGATTGCCGCTCTGCAGTTCGAATGGGCCTGGCAGAATCCGCACGTGACCAAGCGTTTTGCTGAGGCTGACCAAGTTGCAAAGGACGATAGACCAAAACGAACCACAAAGAGTGGACGCAAAGTTCTGAGGAGACCGCAAATCACCCTTAGTGGGGGTCTAGGTACTCTCCATGGTCTGCTGAGAGGTCCTAGCTTCGCAGCATGGCCATTGTCAGTCCGCTTCTTCTGTAAAGACGTGCACAGAGTCTGGGAAGCCTGGGGCAGCAGGTCTGCTGGTGACATTCCCGAAACCATTGATGTAATCCTGGATGAGAGGCAGTCGCTTCAAGACGCAATGTCGGAGCAGCAGCCTCTGAGCAGTCAGCCAAGGCGGAAACGACGGTACTCAGCTTTTGGCGCTGGAGGCGTCGACGGACTCGATATCAGCTATGCGAGTGTGAGGGCCCATCTTGAGAAGAGCATTTCCATGCTCGCAGAGGATGTGCCCGCCGCATGTGCCGTGTGCTCCAATGATCTGGGCCAAGAAAGGCGAACGGTATTGGTATGCCCTAATGCATGTTGTAGGACAGCCTCACACATGTCCTGCCTTGCCGACAAGTTCTTAGCAGAGGATGGCACCAGCGACTCGATTGTTCCGGCATCGGGTCATTGTCCAAGTTGTGGTGCAGACACACGATGGATCGATCTCGTCAGAGAGATGAGCCTTCGGGCGAAAGGGGAAAGGGAAGTTGCTGTTTTGATGAAGAAGCCCAAACATCCCAAAGCCCCGGCATCAGCTGAAGGGAATGCTCCGATTCAAGCTMTTGTTGGAGATGCGGATCTCAGCGATGACGAAGCGTTGGAGCCCGAGGATGAAATGCTGGACGATGACTGGCAATCTCGAGACGTTGATCATAGTGATACAGTCTCCATGGCAAGCGAGGTGTCTAATCTCTCGGGAGATGATGCTCATTCCAGGAAGCATACGACTGCCCAGTCGATGAACATGGTCATCGAAGATAGCGACTGGGACGACGCCCAGGTCTTAGATTAGTGTTTTCGAGCCCGCAAGCTATTTCAAGTCGATTTTCATGTCGTCCGCCATCGACAAGTACCACCAAGCACCCCTGTCCATGCTGTAAGGTCAGTAGTGACGAAGACGACGCCCATCTCCTCGTATAGACGATTCCCCGAACCCCCCGTCTTCAAGTCCGATCGTTCATGACAGTATTCCTCTCAAGGTTCGATCACCCCCAGCGGCCCATCCAAC
>MSTJ01000652.1:0-12831 GCA_001956345.1 Ramalina peruviana
GGTATAGTTGCGGTGGGCGGCGAAGGCGGAGATCTCCCGGATGCTGAATTTGTGGCTGTAGCGGTGGGAGGAGCGAGGAATGTAGACGCTGAAGGGGAAGAGGGTCGTTAGGAGCTCGGCTTCGTGGTGGAGGGTTGAGTTCAGTGAGGTAGTGACGAGGATTTTGGAGGTTGGTGGAGGGTCTTGAGAGAATAATGTGGGAAATTTGAGGGCGAGAGATTCTGGTGTCAGGTCCAGATTCGTGCTTGTGGTGGAATGGATGGGGCTTGTGGCTCGTTCTGTGGGTGTTCGCTTGGTGGATTGCTGCTGCGGCTTCTCTACTTTGGCGCCTTCGTTGCTATCGGACTCGCTGTCGCTGGCTGGGTCAATCATACTGTCTCTGTCGGTGTCTGAAGCATGAAGGATGTCGCTGTCATCATCACTCTCTGCCCCGTCTTGGCCATCATCCTCAAGCTTTTGTTTTTTGAAGCGTTCGACATCCACGGAAACCCCTAGTCCATCCCCAGTGTCTCTGTCCACGTCGTCCCATACYCTCTTTCGCTCCAGAGTAAGMGGAACATTRTGTCTCAATCTTTCCTCTCGTAAYTTCGGATCTTTMTCCTCATYGCGCCGCCTTCGAAAGCGCTCATCCCGCTTGGTGCTGTCTATWGCTTTCTTCCTCTTGATGTGAAGATTTTGCCGTTTCTCTTTATTTGAAGCCTTGAACGGCAACGAMGCCTTGRGACCWAGTCTCARCTTTTTGGAAGCCATYCAACCCCTGCAGCCAATGTCTGTGTYGTRTTCGCGGRTTCYTGACTTTATKTTGTCATTGTGGAGCAAAAGGGTTCGTAGGGCTGAGCTCGAGGCTCGCCAACACAAAAATATTTTGAATCATAGCAGCRACTTGAGTCAGACAAGCCATTGGACTTGCTGTGTCCCTTCAGAAATTGACTCAATCTGGCGGTAGTCATATGCGATCACTTTGCCTTCTTATAAGGGCCAGTGTTTTGAAGAYCACTAAGCAACTGCCTTGCTCCGCTACCAGAGAATTTGGGTCGACAAGTGGGCTCTTTAGAGCTCAAACACCGCAGCGAAAGAACATCATGGCGCCAGACATGACAACCAAAACGGGAGAACCGCTTGATCAGAAATCGTTGGACACCATCCTACGTCGTCGCTTGTTCTATACCCCAGCATTCGAAGTATACAATGGTGTTGCAGGGCTCTATGATTACGGTCCACCTGGCTGCACGTTACAGGCTAATATCATCGACACTTGGAGGAAGCACTTTGTGCTCGAAGAAGACATGCTAGAAGTTGACTGTACCATGCTAACTCCCGCCGAGGTGCTCAAGACTAGCGGCCATGTGGACAAGTTTGCAGATTGGATGTGCAAAGACCCCAAGACTGGTGACATCTTTCGGGCAGACCATCTAGTTGARGAGGTCCTGGAAGCGAGATTGGCCGGCAACAAGAAAGCACGTGGGGAAGAAGTCGTCGTGGATGAGGCCAAAGAAGCCAAGAAGAAGAGGAARWCCAAGGACACAGGAGCGATCAAGCTCGAGGATGCGGTGGTGAAGGAATATGAGGAGACTCTTGCGAGGATCGACAACTACGATGGGGCTGAGCTGGGTCAGCTTATCACCAAGTTTCAGATCAAGAATCCCGTSAGTGGCGGTGATGTTCTGCCGCCGGTTGCATTCAACCTGATGTTCCAAACCTCCATTGGTCCAAGCAGCAATCTCGCGGGCTACCTGCGGCCAGAGACAGCCCAAGGCCAATTCTTGACCTTCCAAAAGCTCCTCGAATTCAATCAACAAGCCATGCCATTTGCGTCCGCATGTATTGGCAAAGCCTTCAGGAATGAGATCTCTCCGAGGCAAGGTCTCCTGAGAGTAAGAGAATTCYTGATGGCCGAAATTGAGCATTTTGTGGATCCTGAAGGTGGCAAGAAACATCCAAGATTCAGTGAAGTCAGGCATGTCAAGTTGGGCCTGCTGGACCGGAAAGTCCAGCTCTCTGGAAGCACCCAGCTTACATACATGACAATGGGTGAGGCGGTCGATGCCGGTATCGTCGACAGCGAAACTCTGGGTTACTTCGTCGTACGAATATACTTGTTCCTTGTTCGAATTGGCGCAGACCCACAAAAGATCCGGTTCMGACAGCATATGGCCAATGAGATGGCTCATTATGCTGCCGACTGCTGGGATGCTGAGCTACAGACCAGTTACGGATGGATTGAGTGTGTCGGTTGTGCGGACCGAAGCGCTTATGACTTGTCTGTCCATGCAAAGAAGACTGGTGCACCTCTTTGTGTTAGAGAGACCCGCAAAGAGCCTCTAAAAATCGAGGAATGGGCGCTGGATCTGGACAAGAAGAAGTTCGGCCCAAGATTCAAGAAAGACGGCAAGGCTGTTGAGGCAGCTCTCGAGGCTTTGACCCAGGACGTTCGAGAAAAGTTATCTCTKGATCTGGCCAACACTGGGAAGGCCGAGATCCCGGTGACAGGCCTTGCAKCTGGCGACAGTACTGTCGAAATTGGGAAGGATTTGATCAGCATCGAGAAGAGGACTAGGGTAGAGCATGTTCGAGAGTACACACCCAACGTGATCGAGCCCGCTTTCGGTATTGGCAGGATTTTGTATAGTGTGATCGAGCATGTCTATTGGTCGAGAGAAGGTGCTGAGGAGCGAGGGGTAATCATCGATTTCCCTTCTTGAAAGCTTTCACTAACGCCCTACAAAGGTCCTATCCTTCCCACCGCCTGTCGCCCCCACCAAAGTCCTCCTAGTACCCCTGTCAACTCACCCTGACTTCAAACCTCTCGTACAGCGGCTAGGCCACAAGCTGCGTCAACTTGAAATCTCCAATCGAGTCGATGACTCTTCGGCAAGTATTGGCAAGCGGTATTCCAGAAATGATGAGCTCGGGACGCCGCTGGGCGTCACCGTCGATTTTCAATCTGTCAAGGACAACACCTTTACCTTGAGAGATAGAGACACYACTAAGCAAGTCAGAGCCGATGAGCAAACAATCTGTAAGGCGATAGAGAGTCTAGTCAGGGGCCAGAAGACGTGGACGGACATCCAACACGAACTGCCGGAGTTCACGCAGCAAGATGTCGATTGAGCTCCACCTTGGCCTTCGCGGGAGATCGCTCGCCTTTTGATTTCAGCACCAGTCTATTCCCGAACCTGAGGGTGCATCCATCCGGCATGACGTGGTTTTGATGTTACTACGGAAGGCTTGGAGCGCACCTATGCAAAAGCAAAGTATTCTTTGCTTTTGGAAAAGTGACGTTTGCAGTACCGGACCCAATTACCTGGGAAACCGGGTGGATATCCGAAGCACGGGGTCTCTCAAGTCTAGCGAGCAAGCCGGAAAGGATTGGCTACCATATACCGTGGGCCTTAGACCTGCATAAGGGCATGCAGATTAGGGAACGTCGCAGCCGTTGGGGTTTGGGATGAGGAGTTGAAACCACCCGTTCCTGACCCGACAGTGTGGAAGCGATGAAGGCGCGCTTATCAGATTGAGTATGGTGCTGACTGCTGAGGGTGGTGGCCACCGACGACAATAAATAGCACRTCCACTGATTGATCGTCCAAGATCCTACCAAGTCTCTTGCGTTGCTTGGACATCGGCCAGAGACGCCTTTGCCTCGCCGTTGTCCGCCTTATCTGGTGGCCAATGCTACCGCACTTGCCAGCGCATAAGACAACCATAATCCGAAATTCTGACACATCGCACTTGTCTGCGTTCTACTAAGGCGTGCTTTGATTGTGGAACGAGGTGCCGAACGCCGGCCCTGCTGATCGGGTGGGAATAAGTAGGGGACTAATTGCATTGCCACGCCTCTCGGACGCATCGATGAAGGGAGGAACTTGAGAGGAACTTAGCAGGGGCCTATGAAAARGCGCCTATGATCTCTTTCGGAACGTTATTCGTCCCACTGACAACGATGACGGCCAATCTGTTATCCTCACAATCTTTTYCTCTCCTACCTCTCCCCGCGGCCAGAAGGTTAAGTTGGAAAATGCTTCCTGCATCGCTTGGCCCTTCAAAGGGGGAAGGCTTAATACAGCGTTGGTGGAGTCACATTGGCAGCGCTTCGTTGCTCACTACTTGAATCTCCTGGAATCAAAGTGACATGTCTCACATTATCTCGCGACTTGTGATTTGCTGCCCACACAAAAGCTCCTTTGCTAGACCTTGATGCTTCAACCTCTTCGCTTTTTCTATTTGTATCCAAGAGTATTGTCGATCATGCATACCACAGTCTTTACCGATTGACCAATCATTTGTTTCCGTGTGTGCCTTCTCCTTTTCTCTATATCATGAGACCCCTTTCAATGTTTGCCTAACCCCTGAGTCATCCAAAACGTCCCTTGCACCTACCGATCACGTGCACCTTCCTCGTCTATCAACTACTTCAATACAGCAGCAGTCAGTCTTGCGCGGCGATTGTCGTATTAAAGATTCGGTCTGCATGTCGGCRCCCATTGAGGTACGTGAGGAGGACCTGGCATCGGAAGATCACGATGTCAGTACGCAAGACGAGCAAGTCAGAAGCTCCTCAGATCCGGAAGTTGCCTCTGGGGAATCAGGGTGAGATGCTGCTCCAGCCTCCTCCAGCGATCTTCGTATTGACATCCATCAGACGATCCACCCGATCCCTCAAGTCCGAAGCGGCGGAAGCGATATTGGAGAACGGGCGCTACTACTGCGATGAATTCTATCTGATGCCCTGTGACGAGGCCGAGCAGACCCGGCTCAGCATAACCTACCAGACGTACCTATTCCTCCTCGGCAAGCAGATAACCCTGGGACAAGTCCGCAACCCGGAACGGATCCTCGACGTCGGCACTGGAACGGCTGATTGGGCGATTGCAGCTGCYGAGAGATTCCCCAATGCAGAGATCATCGGCACGGACATCACCACCACACTCCACCCCCAGGCCGCGCCTCCCAATGTGTCCTTTGAGCTCGACGACGCGCAAGACGAGTGGACGTTYAACGAACCGTTCGACTTCATCCACCTTCGCGAGCTGCGGGGAGCCTTTTCCGACTGGGAGGCGGTGTACGCRCAGGTGGCCAAGCATCTCAAAGCAGGCGGGGTGGTGGAAGTGGCAGACCACGGCATGATCAACCTCACCAACGAGCCCGAGAATTCSTACCTCARCATCTTCAGCGGGGCGCTGCTGTCGGCGTCGGAGAAGGCCAAGACCCCGCTGACGTTCGATCACATGAAGAAGGCGATGTTCGAGAAGGCCGGGTTGAGCATCACGAAGAACAAGAGCTTCGACCTGCCGATCGGACCCTGGAGCGACGATCCCAGGAAGAAGACGGCGGGCAAGATTGCCCTGGTCGCGGCTCTCGAAGGTCTGGAAGCTTACAGTCTACGACTCCTGACGAGGTATCAGGGATGGACGGAGGAGGAGGTGAGGGATATGTGTGGCAAAGTGCAGGCTGAGATGATGGCGCCGGATGCGAAGCCGTTCGTCAAGATTCAATTTGTTGTGGCAAGAAAGATGGCGTTCTAGCATGGCATTGGAGGGCGGAAGGTGAAAATGTATGATTTACGCTTGACGAGGCACGAGRTGTATGATATTGAAGCGACGATGGTATGACTTGGCATGGGCGGATTAGATTCCATCATAGAAGCATCCTCCAGGCAGCAGAWCTATCCTCYTCATAGACAATTGGRCAAATTCMAAGCTCTCAAATCACACTTCTTCCCTTTGTCGATRCYCCCTCGTCCAGCAATAAGGAAAAGGAGAAAGGGCAAACCTCCCGCCTTCTCACCCTCTTTCATCTCCCATTGGCTCCAGGCTTCCAGGCTGCTGCTTCCGCCTTGGCGTCCGAMACCAGGAACCCGAAAGATTAACAGAATTGAGACTGGATCTGGTTGAGGCCACGAAGACTGGATGAACCAGTGTATTYCTAATGTGCCAATGATATCTTACATRGACATGAACCTGTAGGCACCTTGCGCGTCAAAGCCACCCGAGCGCAAYTGGCGAGTCCYTCCATATTATGTCTCTCGACTACGCTACCGCAAAGAAAACSCTGAGCTGCCCGCTCTATGCCGTCGATTTCGACCCCCGRAAYAATGGCTTCTTGCTGGTCGGGGGAGGAGGTGGTGAGGGTCGCAGTGGAGTGGGCAACAAGATAGTAAAGAAACTTTYTCCCATTTGTTCCCATTGTCGTTCTRACCAAAGACCAAACAGACCCTGCTCAATGCYTTCAAGAAACATGAGCTATCAGARGTYATWGAGWTAGATCTCTCGAGGGAYGAGGATTCCGTAACCTCACTTGCATACGCCCAGTCTACAGACCTGTGGGCCACCGCTTTCGCAGGSATCAATTCGTCGACAAAGGAGCAGAAGGAGGGCAACAACCAGCATCTGCGCTCTTTCTTATTGGARTATCCACCGAAGCGGAACACCAGTGCGGCGGCAGGAGATGCAGCACAGGGCGAAAAACCCGCGGAGTATGCAGGCAAGACCAAAGCTTTGGGAAGGGTTTCGTACTTCACGCCGACTACTACTGCGAAGCCGGAGACCTTCCAGCGAGTCTTACGGCTCTCAAAGAAGAGAAAGGATAATGGACCGCGCATGGGAGCYGTAGCTACGGGACTTGCCCCCGAAGGCGAGATTGTCATGTTCGCAGCAGACACCAATTCACCCAGYGCGAATGATATCAGGGGCCGCATCAACCTGGGGRAGAAAGAAGAAGCGGCAGACTTGGACCTGGCACCGATAGTCGAGGACGACGATGCCTCCAACTTCCTCATCGCKTATTGTACTGACTACGATATCTACACCACAACTCGCAACTTCAACTACAACCGCTCAGAACAATGTGAGACCCGATGTATCTACAGCAATCCCCATCCAGACGTCTTCGCCAGCTCCAAAAGTCGTCCCAAATTCCGCTCCCTCCGCTTCCTCACACCTTCCCTCCTCCTGATACTCCAAAATTYCCCCAACGGCACAGGAGCCGAGCTCCTCCTCATGCAAACATCCGGCACCATCCTCCTCCGCAAGCGTCTCCACAAGAAGATCAAATCCGGCACTGCTCTCACCGTCTGCTCCCTCCCGTTCACCACCCCCGCTCCCAAATCCGAGCCACGGGTCCAACACGCCATCGCCATCGCCGGCGCCGACACCTCCATCACCATCATCACCCTCGATACGCCCCCCTCAGCACCCTACCCCCCGGCAGGCAAAAACCTAAAGTTCAAGCAACAAGARCTCATCAAGAACGACCACCCCACCTCCATCACCTCCCTCGCCTTCTCCTCCCACACCCCRCCAACAACGCCCTGGGTCTCCACCCCAGCCCAATACCTCAAACTCGCCTCCACCTCAATCGCCAACACCGTCGTCGTCCACACCTTCCCCCTCTTCCCTTACCCACYTCCCCCAAAGACCCCGCACGAAGACACCAAACCCGCAAGCGGATACCTCCTCGCCCCGCCYCCCCATCGGCGCGAGACCGCGACCGAAACCCTCTTCAGTCTCATGATGGCCTGCCTCGCCATCGCCTTCTCGGCCTTCGCACTGCAGGCCTTCAGCGAGATCCGCGGTGTCAGYCCCGAAGTATTGGGCGCCAAGGGTTGGTTGAGCGGGTCCTGGCATGACGCGCTGGTTTCGCCGAATATCTACGGAAGTGCCTCGCCGCAAGAGGTTTTTGACAACTTCGTCTCCAGGGGGGGGATGAGGAAGGCGCCCGTGATGGCGGCGTCCTCTGCGAGTACCGCACTGCAGGGGGCGGGAGCCAGTGTCTCCAGCGCGGCGGGCGAGGCGTCCGCGGGGGTCAAAGTCGGGTTGAGGGAGTTGGTGCGGAGCAGGGATCGGGGCGATGATACGGAGGATCAGGGGAATGATGGGAATGCCATCGTTGTTGTCCAGCACCACGACGCATCCTCTGATGAGGAGGGCAACGACTTTCCGAACCCGGGCAAGGGTGAGCTGTCAGCGGTCCTTCATCCCGAGGAATTCATCCAGCAACGGCACAAGGGCGCAAGGAAGTGGGAGGACCTGGCCAGTCATGAGAAGGAGGTCTGGAAGCGTCGGTTGGAAGAGGCGGGGCAGTGGGCTGTTGAGGAGGGGGAGACCGTCTTGAAGGGGGTGTTCTTCTCGGGGCTGGCCGGGGCGGTGGGGGCGGCGGTGCATGCGGAGTTGTGAATGTTGGAAGAAGATGGGAGGACAGAAGAAAGGGAGGGGTGATCTGTAGATAAGGGAGGGTTAGTCTTGCACACCGGTAGCAGTACTGTATATTCAATTGAACCAACATAAGAACCAGGCATAGAGCATGGAATTCTTCGACTTCGATGATTGAGGAATTAGACAATATCGACTATGTATAAACCTCCCCATAACAGAAGGAAGGGATGGTGTAGTCAAAAGATCCCAAAATCTACACCATAGACGATTCCTCCTTGCGTGTGCGTATTTTTCTTTTTTTTGGCAGGTCATCCAAAAATTAGTTCCAAAAAGGGTTTCCAAAATTGGGGTTTTGTTTTTTTTTTAAAAAAAAGATTGGCGCCCCCCCCAGAGAAAAAACAGATGTATCCAAATCATCGCCGTGATCTTCAAAGGGGTATCCTAGCAAGAATCAAATCGTTCCCCAAAAATCGACCAAACAGGTCTCCAAAAGATTGTCCCCTTCGGACATCCCAGCCTTGAATGTACTTTTGCGGGGATGATCCAAATTCCACCTCCTTGACTTTTCCTCCTCCTTCCTCGAGATGACGTATCAATCAATCAATGCTGGAACAACTTCTCCGTCGACGCAGTACTCGCGCGGTTCAAATCCTGATTCACCTGCCCCTGCATCTTGCGCATGGCCTCCTTGTGCGCATCGGCCAGATTCCCACGCCGCATCTCGCGCTCTACCATCTTCTTGCGCTGCTTGTCCACCATCGCCGCGTGCTGCACGCTGCTCCGGATCCGCTGCTTGTCCTCGATCATCTCCTGCCGCCGGTCCTCGAGGTCCGCGTCTTCCTGCAGGTTCGCGTGCGCGTGGTCGCCGGCCAGCGAGGCCCGCCAGGCGAGGATGGCGGGGGATTCCGGGCGCGCGTTGGAGAGCGGGTGGCCCCGGATGTGGTTGGTGGACAGCCGGGAGGGATGGTGGTTGCCAGCGGGTAATCGGTCGAAGTAGGATTGGTGCTTGGGGTCCGAGGGTTGTTGTTGTTGTCGAGGGACGCCTTGCTGGAGCTGCAGCAGGGATCTGCGTCGGGAGAGCGGGATGTCGTCGTCTTCACCGATGTTGGATAGGGAGGCGCTGAGGGAGGAACTCGAGGAGGACCGACGCGCCAAAGGAGGAGGCTGTGAGGTTCGTGCTTGGAGGGAGGTTGACTGTGGCCGGGCGCGAACACGTGAATCGCGTTGTGACATGAGGTGATTAGGCATAGGAGCGAATCGAGGCTTGAAGCTRGCTTCCACACCTTCTTCAATCGGCGTCTCCGCCAAGGGCGAGCTTATGAGAGGTGTTGAGCTGCTCCGCAAGCCWCGATGCGATGGCAGAGCACTCTGAGACAGGCGAGCTTTGAGGGAGGGTCGGCGAGAAGCTTCAGGATTGCTGATAAGAGATGTTCGAGAGGGTGCACTGATCGGGCTGCTTGTGGACTGGGAGCGAAGAATCGGRTTGGAGACTGTGTGGCGTGGATGCTGCGGAAGTTGAGCAGCTGGCTCATTGGATGTACTATCGCTGACAGTGCTGTCGAGGAGAGTACTCCAGGATACCTTGTTCGCAAGAGGATTGATAGTCGACGGAAGAGGCTCAGGTTCTGCTGTCAAGGAGGTCTGACCAAGAGCCTGGACATCGACGGGAGCGACGCGTTCTGCCTCCTTCACAGCAGACGGCTGCTGGGGGCTACTCTTGAGATCATCTACCTCAGGGATATCGGCATTACTCAGATGCTTTGCCCATTCATTGGTCCTATAGGCCATCACCACCTTGGAAGCAGCCTCGGGGAGGTCTGGCGCCAGAGTTGTCCGTGGATTCGGCTGCTGCTCTGAACCATGCGATGTGCCCTCGGTCTCCGAGGTGGCTACCGTCTTCACGCTCCGAGTGAGCTTTGGGGTCGTGATGCCGCTTTCTGCATCCGTAATTTCAACGTTTGCAGTATCATACTCTGACGGCGTTGCCAGCGAATTATCAGTTCTACCTTCCGCAGGAGCCGGCTTTTGCTGATCGCCTGTCATCTCGATTGCAGCTTTCTCATTTGCAGGATCCTTTACTTCTGGAGGTGATTTGTCCGAGGTCTCCGTGGGAAGGGGCTCGGGATGCTGCTGAAATGTATCGGCCACTGGCGATGGTTTAGGGCTCACTTCTTCGACCGACATCCCGTCTACCGTTGCGTCAAGAGACGAAGCGGTATCAGAATCGATTTGGGAGTCCACTAATACCTCAGCAGACTCTGATGGAGCTTGCGATCGTCGTTTCGTCTTGAGTGAAACTCTCCTGACAATTGATGATCCAGACAGTCTGTCCGCAGCGTTTGACGAGTAGCGATCGGATGCTGCAAAAGTTGCCAC
Source organism: Ramalina peruviana (assembly GCA_001956345.1). Classification (NCBI taxonomy): domain Eukaryota; kingdom Fungi; phylum Ascomycota; class Lecanoromycetes; order Lecanorales; family Ramalinaceae; genus Ramalina; species Ramalina peruviana. The sequence goes on from MSTJ01000652.1 coordinate 10,530, forward strand.
GGAGGACTTGTCGTCCTCGTCGGTAGTTGCTGTGTACGGAACCTTGAAGGGCAAAGGAAGCACCTTTGGCTGTCGAGGGGCGTTGACGTCTAGATCAGCCAGGGGAGTCTTCTTGGTCTTCGTGGCCTTGACGGGGGAGGCATTAGGGATATCCGAATTACCAACGTCTGGCTGAGTTCCGTGCTCATGAACGTCCATGGAGGTCCGTGCTTTTGACTTGGTGGATTTGATCGAGAGATTTGACTTCATCGATCGGATTGACTTTGCAACAGAGTTCGAAGGTGCCGGTTCTGGAGCCTTATCGTCTTGCGCCACGTGAACAAGGATTCTCCCTTCTCTCGCGTGCTGAGAGCTAGATGAGGACATGTTTCGTAGTTCGATGCCCTCGTCCGGAACTTCTTGCACGTCCACGATGCTCATGGATCCTTTGCGCGTGCTTGTCTCRGTAYCAACGCCCGAGTCGACATGTGATTCCTTGCTCTTGACTTGATCTCCGTRAGCGGCATCCCATACAGCCCGATCCCGCTCATTGCCTTCCTCGAGTTTTCTGCCCAGATCCTCATCTGCCTTCTCGCGTTCTTGTTCTTGTCGCTTTTGCTCAGCGGCTCGTTCCTCCCTTCTTTGTCTAACAATCTGCCACACTTTCATTTGAGACATCACACCGAGCACGAAGAGGATGAAGATGCAGGCGGTTTCCACCCGGATGCCTCGAGTTATAGGGTATGGTCCCTCGTACTGAAAAGGAAACAACCCCCTATTCAAATTCCAGATGTAGACCCAAAATTCCTTCAATCCTGCACGGCTGTACATGTCCACCCCTAGCACAATCGCGGTAGCTCCAGCGAAAGATGTGGATCCGATAAGACCGTATGGGCGCGTGTGATGGCTGAGGTATAGGCCAAAGGTAGCAGCCGTGAAACAGCCGATGAAAATTGGCCGTCCAGCAGTAGACGTGATGAGACCATCCGCTTTCAAGACCAGAAACCACATGCTCAGAGTGAATCCCCCAATCAAGCAGCCCAAGCCTTCAGTCACATCGGCGAACACGACGGCAATGCCTCCAAATATCAAACCTGTCATGACAATCGCCACCAGGTAGGCTCCTTGAATCGCATTCGAGACGGGAGGATGCATCACATAGATGATCAAGACGGTCACAGCAAGGCTGAAGAGATAGGCGGTCGAGAGCGAAACGTGCAGCCATTTGGTCTTGATTCCTATCAGGGTATAGAAAGCACCCGAGAGTATCAGCAGAGCGCCGGCGACAGCCAAGGCTGGTGTGACCTCTGGGTGAATAGGCAATCCACGGATATCTGGGATCGATGTCAGATTACCGCTGTCAGTCGCGTTGGCTGTTGCATTAGCTATTGGGGTAGCAGCGGGCCCGAGAACGATTCCAGATGATACCGCAGCTGATGCTGAAGACGAGATTGCTGCTGCTTGTGAAGCAGATGTTGCTGCTAATGAAGACGACCCTTTGCTAGTTGCGGACGATGCTATACTTGCTGCTGCAGATGCGGTTGGCGCCGTTGTGGTCGGCTCATTCTGGCGTCGTTGAACGGCAAGTCGGTGCGCCTGGCCAGGTACGCAGTGACTTGCTAGTAAGAAGATCTGACATAGGCCGAGCAAGCAGGACAGCCGCATTCCTGTGGTGTGGACGAAGCGAAGGTATATAGGTTGCCAGCCCTGTGGGATGTATGGGTCGGTCTTTCTTATATCTCTCGCATAGGTTGACGACAAGCATGAAGGATCGGGTATATTGAGGGAAGTCTCGGGTACTGTACTCGTTGCTGCAATTGCTGTGGGGGTTGGGTTCACTGATTAGTATACTAGACATTAAGTTCGTGTGAAATGGACAGAAGCTGCAAAAACGACAGGCTCAGCAAGCAACAAGGAACGAAAACGACCGCTTCCCGATCGAGAGCTCCATGGCAGGGCAGGGATTCATTCAGGGATTCGCTTTGGGAAGTGGGACGTGTTGGCGTCCGAACGGCGGCGGTCTCATCCATCGGAAGGTCTGCACTGAGAATCCGGGGCGAATCATGGGGGAGCTAGGAAGCTGTTTGATTGCACCATCGCACGGTAGCCCATCTCGTAAGCACGAGCCAGGACGGTTTGCTCTGATGCCAAAGACTAAGAGTCTCGGGTCGATGATGATTTGATGGAGCGAATCCCAATTGAGTGGACTTTCGTTAATCAAGATGCCCAACTTGGTTGGTCTTGAAGAGCTTTTTACTTTAGGGGCCGAGATGATGGCAGATCATGGAAATTGCGCTGTCCATTGGGGGATTTGGGGGCGATC
>MSTJ01000655.1:0-14080 GCA_001956345.1 Ramalina peruviana
GGGGGGGGGGGGGGTTCCTTTGGGTGGGCGAGTCTGGGGGTTGGGCAAGAAGGAGCTGGATRGGCTGATACGTTTGGAGTGATATAGGGTCAAGCTCGCGAATGATGTKACGTAYAAGAGGTAYGTGARGCTGTTGCTCCTTGGTCATGGRAGTGAGAAGAGGYGACTGATACGRGTGATCAACAGGATGAACCAGACGATGCAACGACTACAGAARATGACCGACAGCGAGCATACCCCCCTCATGCGCATCCTCTTCGGCCTTGACTCGCCTACCCCTTTACCCGAGACACTCCCCGATATCGACTTCTTCGACCAAACGCTCAATGAGTCCCAGAGAGACGCCATACGCTTCGCCCTCGAATCAAGGGAGGTGGCATTGATCCACGGTCCCCCCGGCGTTGGTTTCCTCCCCTCTCCTACTCCCTTTCCCYAAAATCCACCGCCAAAAGCCTCCTTTCGCCCCCCCCTCTCCGACGAGATAAAAGCCAGTGCAAGTACTGATCCTGGGGAATYATTCCAGACRGGCAAGACATACACGCTCCTCGAACTCCTGCGCCAACTGGTCCTCGTCCGCAACCTCCGCTGCCTCGTCTGCGGGCCCTCCAACATCTCCGTCGACAACATCGTCGAGCGCCTCTCCCCCCTGAAACCYTCCATMCCGATCCTCCGCCTGGGRCATCCAGCGCGCTTGCTCCCCTCCGTGCTGAACCACTCCCTCGACGTGCTGACSACCAGCTCCGAAGCCGGCGGGATCGTGCGCGATGTGAGGAAGGAGATGGATGCCAAGCAGGCGTCCATCAAGAAGACGCGCAACGGGCGGGAGCGGAGGCAGATCTACGGGGATCTCAAGGAGCTGCGGAAGGAATACCGGGAGCGCGAAAGGGGGTGCGTGAGCACGCTCGTGGCGCAGAGCAAAGTCGTGCTGGCGACGTTGCACGGCGCGGGGGGCCACCAGCTGCGCGGGGAACGGTTCGATGTCGTGATCATCGACGAGGCGAGTCAGGCGCTAGAGGCGGCGTGTTGGATCCCGCTGCTGGGGGCGCCGAAGGTGGTGTTGGCGGGGGATCATCTGCAGTTGCCGCCGACGGTCAAATCGTCCCCTTCCTCTTCATCTTCTTCCTCTTCTGCTTCTGCTGCTGCTCCTCCAGCTCCTGCGCCTTCGCTGAACGGCAACAACAAGGACTCGAGCAGCAGCAGCAGCAGCAGCGCCAACGCAAAATCCAAACCTCCCGCAGGCAGTACCCTCGAACTCACCCTCTTCACCCGCCTCCTCTCCCTCCACGGCCCGGGGATCAAACGCATGCTCACGACCCAATACCGGATGCACGCCTTCATCTCCTCCTTCCCCTCCACCGAGCTCTACGAGGGCAAACTCCACCCCGCCCCAGCCGTCGCGGACCGCTTGCTCACCACCCTCCCCTACCCCGTCCACGACACGGACGACACGCGCGAACCGCTCATCTTCTACGACACGCAGGGCGGGGATTTCCCGGAAGGTGTGCCCTCCGCCAGGGAAGAGGGGAGTTCAAGCAACAAGAAGGATGATGATGATGAGAAAGAGAAGAGAAGAAAAACCATCATGCTGGCGGACTCGAAGTGCAACCCCTCCGAAGCCCTGCTCGCAGCGGCGCACGCGCGCTCGCTCGTCGCTGCTGGGGTGAGAGAGGAGGATGTCGCGGTGATCACGCCCTACAACGCGCAAGTCTCGCTGCTGTCGAATCTCCTCAAGGGGGATTTCCCGGGGTTGGAGGTGGGCAGTGTGGATGGGTTTCAGGGGCGGGAGAAGGAGGCTGTGGTGGTGAGCTTGGTGCGGAGTAATGTTGATGAGACAGTGGGCAGTGGTGGTACGGGGAGGGGAGAGGCGGAGGTGGGGTTCCTGGCCGAGAAGCGGCGGTTGAATGTCGCGATGACGAGGCCCAGACGGCAGCTCTGTGTGATTGGGGATAGTGAGACGGTCGGGAGGGGGAGCGGGTTCTTGAAGCGGTGGATGCGGTTTTTGGAACAGGAGGCCGAGGTGAGGTATCCCGATGTTGGGGAGGTGGTGGGACAGTGACGAGGGGCGCCGTGGTATGGGATGATGATAGAGAGGCTGGTGGTGATGGGAAATCAAGGTGATCGTGTGTCCTGTTGGAGGTGCGACGGGATGGGATATCAACTGGCGAGTCTATCGAGGTATGGATTCGAGATGATAATCACTTTGATACGAGCTGATGTAGCTACAACAGAGCAAGCTGCAAAGACCTATTGCCAGATGCGCAATCATGATCAGCACTTCATCAACCCTGCTGTTCACTAAACCAGAAATCGAAGTCCAAAAAGGAGCAAACCGTCCCCGATACTGATAGACCTCAGCTGTTGCAATGTGATTTACAGGCATTGCTTCGATTGCTCCGGTATACTCAACATGTAATGATCTGATGGTGAACCTCGCGACCACCATTGCAAAACCAAGATCTTGATCAGCTCATATAGCAATCGAAAACAAATTCCTCACATGGCTGACAAGGCATGTAAACCTCCCCTCAAGAATCCTCAATATCATCATAATCGTCCCCAAACCCCAAACCCCTCGTATCCTCCTGTCCCTCCACGCTGTCTGATGAAACCACACAAGACTCCCTCGCACGCTTTCGACCAAGGATGATCGGCTCCGGGGTACAGGGGATCAGCATTTCATTATACCTGTCCGGCTTTCTGAACATCAAAGCCTGTCGCTGCCTCCGCGCCTGTTGATGCAGGCGAAGCTGTTCCGCTCGCATCTGCTGCGGCGGCGTGGTGATTGCTGAGGGGGACCAAGCGGAGGAGGAACCGTTGATTGCGGACGATGGCTGCACAGTCATGGACTCCGCACTTGGGTGCGAAGGCGACGAGAAGCTGGTCACRGATGAAGCCGGCTCCACGGGATTAGCCTGGTGTTTCTGCAAGGGCAAAGGGGTGAAAGGTGGATGCGAGGTCACGAATGAGTTTCGAGCATGGGCACAAGCTGGATTTGGTCGTAGGGGTGTGATTGCCGAGAAGGCAGAGGATGATGGCGAGAAGGGCGATCCTGGTACAAGCGTGTCTTTGGGACTGATGGCAGAAGGTGAGCGTGACCTGAGGCTGTTGTCAGAATCGACATGGCTCTCGTCGTGTGGTGGTTTTTCCTTGGGCAAATCTACCCGTGCTTCCTCAATGGCGGAGTTATCATTGTGTGCTACTGAAGAAGGGACTTCCGGCGATGAATCTTCCCCAACAGCTGCAATAGTTGAATCAATATCTTGAGCTGGCGACGAAGCATAATTGAGTGACCATGAAGCAGAGTTGAGAGGCGACTCGTCAAGTAAGTGCGGGTTCTGCCTCAGAGGACTGGTTGCAATTTCCCCGATCATAGATGGCTGAGTGCGTGACTGCCCTGATGATGTAGATTCAGGAGACTCAATCCCTCCTTCTTCGTTCGGCTCCTCAAGGTCCCAATCATCGTCACTGGCGTCATCCTTGCCAAACACAAATCTGCGCCAGATGGATTCCTCATCTTCGACCGCTTGCTCACCCAGCTTTCGAGTCATTATAGCCACAGGCTCTTGAGCATGCTCAGCGTTTGCAAGTTGCTCAGGCTCCGTTGTCTCCTGTAAGGATGAAATTGCTCCCACTTTGACGCCGGTTTGCTCCGCTGGAATCGAAGCAATTTGGTCTTCTGGCTCTGCACTGATAACATCGTCACTAGGCAGATTGACGAACGTCTTCCAAAGAGTTTCCTCTTCATTCGTCACCTTGCTGGGATCTCCAGAAAGATCTTCCATTGGCATGAGATGTCCGCCTTTGGCGTTAGACTCTGCCATCGATTGGCTTCTGGCTTGGGTTGCCCGCTCAGCCCGTTTGATCAATGGTGACGATGACGCATTTCCAGACATACTCGACCGATCCCCAAACGGGCTGACGTTRACGAGGGCGTGTTCCTCCTTTGAGCTGKCAGAGKGGAGATCAAAGGCTTCAGCTGCCGCCCTTGCTGCAGCTTTCAAATCAATCTGATTGTCCGTGATATTTTCCACGTCTTGGACGATGGGGTCTGCATGCCTTGGTTGTATTTGCGTTGCCACGATTTTTGGAAATCCTGGGGCTGKATCATACTCCGAGCCTGTCTCATATCCTGAGCCTGCTTGGTTGAACTCATGCTCTTCATCAGGGGCTGCCCCTTGGCTGTCTTCCTCCGAGGAAAGGGTTGCCTGTTCTTCTTCATCCAGTCTCTCACCACTCTGACTTGAGGAGGAGGCCGATGGTATGGACGCGGTTGTCATGTTGAGTTCGGAGCCACTGCGAACGAGGTTTGATGGTGGCGTCATTCCCTGAGTGGCGAGTCTACCCATAACGAATGGATTGGGATACCGGTCCTCGTCATCGAGCATGTTGTCAGAAGCTTCGTCGACACTTTCCGACCCTGATGAGCCATTGCCATTGGCGCTGTTTCCGATGCTTTTGTCAACAGCACTCCCAATCCTRACACTGATATCTGCTTGACTGAGGTGATCCTGTGAAGGACGCGAAAATTGACTTCTACTGTCGAAGTAAGATGTATTTTTCATGCGTGGTCTCTGAGAGGCCAATGGGTCCTGACGAGCMCTATCAGTAAGGCGCCTACGCTTGCCAATCTTTTCCTTCTCTTCAGCAGCGGTGAAAYTGTATTTTGTTGGCGACTTCCGATYAAGACCCATCCAATCAGGCTTGCTAAGAAGGCGCCGACGGTACGCTTGGATCTGATCGATTTCCATTTCCTCGGCTTTCTTGGGCGGCTGGTGAGCCTTRGGGGGGCTTTCAGACCTCGATGCAGAGGATGAAGGTATGGAGGATGCCTTCGAGCTGATGGTCATTGGAGATGAGCGGGTCCCTTGTGCTTTCTGCTTCGGTAGTCGTTGACTGCCATTACTTTCAGCACAGRGCACTTCGAGCTTTCTCTTGAGCGATTGTGGTCGTGGTTGGAGGGAATCAAGCTTTTGGACCAGTGGCCTTGTTGTCTTGAAGTCTTCGAGCCTCTTTTGATTCTGTTTGTCTATCTGAGAAAGGAGGCGACCCCGGCCTGCGTCAGAGGGAGTACCAGAGCCATTCATCCAATTTGGCAACAGTGGCGCCATTGATGGTGGTGAAAACTTGACAGGTCCATACCCTGCACGGACCTTGGCAAAATGCTTCTTCTGGGCAACAACGGCAGCATCATTTCGACTATGGCGGGATCGATTCAGCGACCCACCGACCCAATTCATAGTACTTGTCGGGTACAAATAGGAAATGTCGCGAAGCTGTAACGAGTGGGTTGGGAAAGTTGCAAGGAAAGGTTGGGTAGAGCGCCGACCAATTCGGTAGCATGACATAACCGTTAGATGTGAGTGACATTTACCGTAAAAGGAAAGACTGCTTCTATCCAACCCTGAACCGCTGGCAGACATATCTTGTTCAGAGCCTGAAATAACATTCCAAGAGTGAGAGTAAATTGATTCATCCTTCTTTTRCAATTTCTTCATGCAGGGGTTCAATTCAGAGTAAAACGCAACCGTATTACAGGGAAAACCTAACTCACGAATGCATTCCCAATATCTGTTGGGGTATCTCGAATGCTATGAATCACAATGCTCGCTGTCATCATCATTACACGCTTTTTTATACTATGCAGGCCCTCCRTCCCTATCATTTTGCGTCTCATCTGGAAACGCGTTTCCATACTGGTAGAAGTTGTAGTTTGAGGTGTCCATTCTAAGGCGAACGGGGTATGCCTCAACAGGGAACGGGGACATTGAACCGAAGCCTTGCTGCGTCGCAATGTCTTGTCTAGCTAGGATTGGCTGCATGGCAGGCGATTGGGCAAATGCTGTCTCACCATTGTACCTTTGGAATGGTGTACTATGCGCCAGGTGACCGTTCATGGGCATTGGCAGTCCATTAGAGGGGTGCTCAGTCGGGCTGCGCGTGCCATCATGAGCGAGGAGGGCCATTTCGTGAGGCCGTGATTGCGCCACGTGGGCAAGGGCATTGCTCATTGCGGAGTTGAATGGATGCTGATTGCATCCAGTACACATGCAGTCACCACACTGGCACCTTCCCCGGTTTTGCCATTGAGGATCGGCAGATATCAGTGATTGGTACTGATGCTCTGTCATTGGATTTTGTCTTGTAGCCATGCCCTGATRCATCGGGAACGGACCAGTGCAAGAAGCGAGGTCTTCAGCTTCCCGTCGAYGGGGATTAAGCGCTGCGTGTTATCAGTATCTACAAYCTGGTGAGTACTGACCTAGCCAGGCGCCTTACCTATGTGTGAAGGAGCATGAGTGCCAAAGGGTGGAATCAGAGGGTTTTCGTTCTGCSGCACGTTCGAAGGTCCGGTGTTGTAGGCATCATCGAATCCGGCGTGAGAATGTGCAGAAACCGGCGAAAAGTTGCCGTCATTCGATGGAGCACCAGGCGCAGCTTGGAAGTGCCCAGGGGGTCGCTTTGAATGACACTGACAGGAGGAGGGTTCCTGAGCCACAATGTTCTGTCTCGAGTTTGCCGCGAGCATCCGATTGAAGTCGCTCGCCACTGCCCGGTCCTGGAGGATCCGAGGATCGACATCGGGCGTCTCATTGACGTTCTTCACCCGCGCACTATGAAAAGTAGAGCCTTTTAAGCACTCGTGATTGCCGCTAGCCTTATTCTTACAGCTACACGGCGTGCCTTTATAACTCATGGCGTTAGTTGGCAAGTTGTCCGCATTCCTTGGAGAGACATACTGCTGGGCATTGCTACCATCAATATCATGCGTGGACCTGCGCAATCACACGTAGTCTTGTCGGGATGRGAGCAATGCTTGAGCGGCCTTCCCGTTTTCCTCACAGCGATCATCCAACGATCAAAATGATCACACAGTGAAGCACGGTGGCCGCGGACGCAGCTTACGCTATGACGGTTTGTGAGTACATGGTACGGTGGCTTACATCCTGGGCAATCTCACCAGGCCCATTTCTTGCCCGTTTCGTCCGTTGGCATGGTCAACGTATAGTTTGGTGGGTCTGTCGTGTCGTTGTGGTACAAGATACAGTGCAAGTGCTTCAAGGTGAGTACCTTTGAGTCATTTGTTTTTCTAAAGCGGCTGATCGGTTCCCAATGAAAAATTGTCCGACAGTCACTGCTGACTCTACAGGACAGCGATACTCGATTGATTGAGGAGCATACGGAAATAAGGAACTTCCAGTACGAAGCGTAGAAAGCATCGTCTCGTCCGGATTTGCGAGATGGGGTGGCTTGTTAGTGCAACGTTTCGATGAAAGCAAAGATGATGCTTTGTTTTGCCGTTTCGGTCACTGTGGCCCTGTCCCGCCCTGCCCGCCGCCCCGCATCCCGGAACCTTAGGCTTGGCCATGGCTAAAGTCGCTCACGCAGCTACCCGAAGTTCTGGCACATTTCTGAAATTCGTGTATTTGGACATGATCCATACATTAATATCATGGTATCAGACCTCRGGTGAAGTAAACTTATACGGAAGTGTTCATCAAATATCACCGAGCACTGAGCACCGAGCATCCCTCTACCGCTCCCTTACCTGGCCTTCCCCTGTGCTGAAAACCGAACTGTTCTCCCAATACTTCCCTGTAATGCCCCCGAGATCTGCAAATGCCAACCTAACAGGAAWCTTGGCACCATCCACTACAGACCTTTAGCATGAACGACATGATTTGACGATGCTGTACCAGACTTACTTGGAGACTTGGTTGGGCTGCCGACCAGCCTCCCCATGTCGGTATTCACCCAACCTGGACAGCAACTATTGACCGTCACGTCTGGGTGATTGCGACCAAGTATTCCGGTCGCGGCATTGACAAATGCTTTGCTCACTCGATAGGCATTTCCAGGGTAGCCATGTTGATGCTCCGTAGTTGGATCATCATCGACACAGGTCTGCCATACCACTATGAGTGCCGYATCCGTGAATGACGGCTTCGACTTACCAAGTACTCTTGCACGAAAGCATTCAACTCCGGCAAAGTCATCTTGGGGTTTCTGATCCGCTGCTGTAATGCTGAGCTCCACCCGTTCAGAGACGAGCCTACAGAAGAAATATTGACAATGCGACCATTCTGTCTCATTGATGGTATGAATTGTTGACACATCTGAATGCAAGCTTTAGTTCGATGTCGCTGTAAGATCCTGACACAAATAAAACTGACCCGCAATGTGCCATAGAAATTTGTTTCAATTGTCTTATGCACGTTGTCTTCACAATAGTCATGTTCGAGCTGGACAGCGCCATTGTTGACGAGAACATCGACAAGCTGATGTTCCCGGACGACATCTGAATGGAACTTGCGAAYGCTGTCCGAGTCATCAACATCGAGTTTGCTGTAACGTATCTCGACATCCGTGGCTGGGTTGATGTCCAGCTTTGAGCCTTTCCGAGAAGTAGCATACAAAATCAGGGGGACGTGAGGAGGTTTGGTCGCAAGTGACTGGACAATGGCCTCTCCGATGCCCCGGTTCTGATGAGGTCAGTCCTCTGATCGATAAAGGGGCTGGGAGATGTCTCCAACGCACGCCACCGGTGATCACTGCAATAGTAGGACGTGACATGATGGTTCAGATGACCCCGTCAGCACTTGTTTTGCGATCTCAAATCGTATAGAGTATAGATCGAGGCAGGGTCWARTTGAGCAYAAAAACTTCATATGAAGACACTCAGAACGCACGCGTGGCAAATCTAGAACAGTCTCRTTTGMRAYTCATGGTCGTCATCGATTTTAGGACGTGCGCTACCCTCCTCCTTGATGAGCAAGGCGGCATCTCGCACCCACCGTGATTGATGAAGGTATCAGGCATATATACATCTTTACTGATGCACGTCTTTGTACTTTATGTACGCAAAGCAAGCAGCAAAACCGTCATTCCAATCTTGAATGGGCCAAGTTTGTACAAGACCAGTCGGCTTTGCGAGATCAGAGGCGCAGCAACGGACTTCCGTGAACCAAAGTTGGACGGACTGTATGGCAGGGCGATATCAGTAGCACCTGCGGAACAACACGATACTGCTGCGATCTGCCAAGGCTTTTGTCCTATTCGAATCAACTCGAAAATCAATGCGTCCGCAAAATTCAAAATTGCGGTCTTTTGGCTGCAAGGCAAATCCACTGACCAGCTCTAGGATGGACAATGCCAAAAGATGCTAGTGCTCCTACACTGGCCGCTACAAATACTGCCAGTCATGCAAAAACTTCAGCCGGCCATGCTGAGTCGCAACCATCGCGGGCGCCCTGGTTAAGGTCGTACCGGCTCTGGAAACCAACATGCCTTGTTCGTTTTCACGACGGACGCCGACGCCGAGGCCGGGAGGCCTTCCTACAATCCTGGATGTCTGAAATGGCAGGTCAGCATTATCCCAACATGGAAGAAGCGAGATCACCTTGCTAATGCCTCAATTGTAGGCATACTTGCGTTTTCAGGGCCTTGACTTTGTCACTGTCCCCTCGAACAATCATGCCTCCCCAAGCGGCGCCCTCCCGTACCTGTTGCCTGCAGGATCTACTTCGTCAGGGAGAGCACCCATCCCTTCAAGCCGGCTTCAGCGCTGGCTAAAAGACGGAGACCAATCTGGCGCGAAGAGACCGCAGGACCGAGGATCCGGCGAAGGAACGCCGTCAGAAGACAAGCAGATGCGTTATGATGCATACCTATCTCTACTTGATCATAAGATACGCAACGCATATGTGAGATTACCCTGCTTATTTCATGTATACGCCTGACCGTACACAGCTTTACGCCCTCTATCTTTGTCCCTCAAAYWWCGACTCCATTGCACGGCCGCTCTATGTCGATCCATCCACGTCAAACCGTCTTGCCCGTCTTACAGTCTCAATCCAACTTCGTGATGCTGCTCAAGCCGAATTGCTGAAGCAAGCAGCAAACATAGACGMCGAGGTTCTGTATCAAGGAAGCTGTCAAGCATTTGAGGCTTTGTCGGAGCTTCTTGGAGAAGAACGATACTTCTTCGACGAACAGAAGCCMGGCTTGTTCGATGCGAGTGTTTTCGCATACACGAACATTCTATTGGACGAAASTAAAACATGGAAAGAGACGAGGATGATCGAGGACTTGCAAAGCTTCGGAAATCTAATCAAGCATAGGGAACGTCTCCTGCAACAATTTTTCTGACTTTCAAAAACGGTTGAACCTAYAAGAGGCTTCGATGCATGTGGTCGCGAACATTCTGATCGTGCATCCGACCTTGAGCTAGAATYYACAAATGCAACTCCGCAAATGCTCTCTTAAAATGCCTTGGACATCCGCTATGTTCGCCATTCAAGGACGTCATGCAAGGGTCTGGCGCTCTMATTCGCTCGTGAGCCTTCCGACCGACAATTCCCCCTTGAAACAAAGTGTCCCGCTGCGTTTCACGGCACKTTGGGGTATCGAGTAACGCCATCTGGTGAGTTCCGTCGCTATGCCAAAACCGCTCCAAACGAGCTGTCTCTCAGGTCCTCCACCAAATCCTCAACATTGCTCAAATACCGCCCTAGCAACGCCTGCTTCTCATCCGTCGTTTTCGTCTCGCCCTCCCTTCCCCCACTCCCCGACCGCTTACTGGGCGTCCTCTGCGGCCCTGCCAAGTTGCCTGCTCCCCTAGCAGCAGCKGTTTCGGGCATGAGATAAAAATAAAAGAATTCAACCACTCTCATCTTGACCTCTCTTCCTGTACTGCCGTTCTTGAAGAGGCTGGTGATGGCAAGGAGACCATCGACGCGCTCGAAGCAGCGAATGTTCTTGGGCCGCTCCAGCAAAGCGGTCACCAGGACCAGCACGGTCGATGACTGGATGGCGGGGCACGATGTCGGATCAAGGAGATCAAGAAGCAAATTCATGTAGATTTCGCGCGCAAAGAGAGAGCGGGATGGTGGATGAATGAGGAGGGCGCCTTGGAGGAGATCCAGGGTAGACACTAGGAGGAGATCGTTTGCGCCCGTGGACGAGCGTGAGAGTAGACGTTCGAGAGTGAGGGTCAGGCGCATCGCGACTACATCATTCGCATGCTCTTAGCTTTGGTTCGCTTGCCAACAACTTGGTTTCTCGCCATTTGAAGAGGGGGGGGCGCAAGAAACGAACCATTCCACTCAAACCCCTCTTGCAGCTTGAAGAACTCTCTGAAGGCTGGATCATCTCTCAATTGCCCCAGATCCTTSGGCGGCTGACGGTCCSCATTCGCACCGKTACCCGTGACAGCGATGGAATGTCTCCTGTCTTGTTGGCCCGAGTTGTTGCGKGAGAGGCAGATTTGGGCGAGGAGGCCTTCYAGTTGGCGCAGTCCTTTGCGGACTTTGACGCCATCGTAGGAGGATAAGTAGTCAAATGATAGCGATAAGAGGGATTCCATGTTGAGAAATGATGCTRATCGTCRCTGRAAACCTTGACCGTYGACGATRATATCCATTTACTGTAAACAAAATCCACGTGGGCGGGCCAACCGTCCCGAGGATGCCGAGGCACCGTCCGAGGGGGGATTGTTTGGYGAATTGGCGGGCGCCACSGCGGGAGGGGCACGAAGCTCTYATAGCTTTGACAGCTCCAATTAACCCCACGAATCGTCATCAACATAACACAAGACAATTGAATGTGCTGCATTCTTCTTTCTTCTCATTGGAGAAGCGGTGTGCGGACACTACAACACCGATTTGACAAGTAAATTACTCAAMCCTGCAACCGTCCASTGATCGTAAAGAGGGGCCACCAGCTCACATGATCCGAACCTCTACCAGGCAGCCGTTGCTGAAAAGATGAACGGATGGCATACCCGATTCTGACACCAGCCACCCATTGATCTCTCCCTCTTCAACTGATCCACAGCAAATTTCACCACTGGCAATGACCACCCCCTCAACCCACCAATCCCCCAACGCCATCCCCCCTCGTCGCTCTTCCACAGGCTACTCCCTCTCCCAATCCTCCCAATCCTCCCAACCCCTGTATCAAACGTCCGAGAACCCCAGCAAACCCGTCCTCAAGCCCGTGCCCGAATCCTCCTGGATGGCTTCCCCSGCCTCCCACACCAGCCTCCGMCCCAGCATCCCGTCATTATCGGGCACCACCGCGAACGGGACCGTCGGCGACCCTGCCCTCGAAAAGAAACCCCGTTCCGGCCCCCACCATAAACGCGGCGCCAGCAGCAGCGCCGACAAAGCTTCCTCCATCTCAAGCTTCTCGCGCGCGGCGCACACGGCCATCCACGAGCCYCACTCCACCTGGTCCCCGCAAAAAGAGCAGATYCTGCTCGGCCCKTACGATTACATGGTGAATCATCCGGGCAAGGACATCCGGAAGCAGCTGATWTCGGCCTTCAAYGCCTGGCTGCGGGTCCCCGAGGCGTCGCTGAAGATCATCACGAAAGTGGTGGGGATGCTGCATACCGCCTCCTTGCTCGTGGACGAYGTTGAGGATTTCAGCCAGCTGCGCAGGGGGGTGCCTGTKGCGAATCGGATATTTGGRGAGGCGCAGACGATCAATAGTGCGAATTATGTGTATTTTGCSGCGTTGAGGGAGTTGACGAAGTTGGAGGGGGSGGGGGGGGAGAGGGCGATYAAGATYTATACGGAYGAGCTGTGTAATCTGCATCGRGGSCAGGGKATGGATYTGTTCTGGCGKGACACSTTGACCTGYCCGAGCGAGCAGGATTATCTGGAGATGGTGGGGAATAAGACGGGCGGGTTGTTCAGRCTGGCGGTGCTGYTGATGCAGGCAGAGAGCCGGAGTGAGAAGTACGTTCGCTARTTTTTTCTSTCCGKCTGCTACTGCTGGAATCCCCTTTACTTAACGCGATGCGAAGGAATTATATCCCCCTCGTCAACACCATCGGCCTCCTCTTCCAAATCCGGGACGAYTACATGAACCTCTCCTCCCCTTCCTACACCGAAACAAAAGGCGTCTGCGAGGACCTCACCGAGGGCAAATTCTCCTTCCCCATCATCCAYAGCATCCGCTCCGAYCCCTCAAACTTACAGCTCATGAACATCCTGAAGCARAAGACCACGGATATGGAGGTGAAGAAGTATGCGGTCAGGTACATGGAGAAGACGGGGAGCTTCGAGTATTGTCGGATGGTGCTGGGGGAGCTGCATGCGCAGGCCATCAGGATGTGYGAGGAGTTRGATCCGGAGAAGGGGGAGGGGTATGTGGGCGTGACGGGGTTTCTGCAGAAGATGGCGGTGACGTGAGCTGGCTGGCCGTCTGGAGAGATCGCGGGAGGAAAAGCTGAGCGAAGGGATTTGGGTGTGTTTGTATTTGATTTGGCGCCATCTAGAAAGCGTGGCGTATTGGAAGCTGCATAGGTTGCTGGATGGGAGGTTTGCCCATTTGACAGTGTATCCGAAAACTGTTTTGCGTAGTTCCTCATCTCTATAATCAACATTTGGTCAGCATTCCTCCTTGTTCTACCATTGAAGAACAATGTTCAGATCGTTGGCAACATATTTCCAAACCCTTGCGAAACGTGCCCACCTTCCATCGCCACCCTCCCACCCCGGCCCAAATTGCATAGGAGAATGTAAAAAATCACTCACCCCCTATCCCCCTCAAACATCACCCTCTCCACCCTCTCCTCCCACACCTTCTCCACCTTCAACAGACCACCCTCCTCGCACATCGCGAAGAACGCCATATCCCGCTCCAGCAACCACGGCCGATACGGCGTGAAGAACACGTACGCCACACTCTCCACACTCTTCCGCATCGCCTGCAGAATAGTCCTGACAAGCGCCTCGTGGCACGAATGGTTGAACACACAGTCCGCCAGGATCAGCACATCGAATCCCTCCCCCGCCTCTGCCTCTCCCACACCCCTGCCGCCACCATCACTCCGCAGCGCATCCAGCAGCGGCCCCACATCCGCGCCCCACAGATACCCCTGCGCCGTTATACGCTGACCAGGCGAGCAATTCTCCGCGATGTTCCACGCGATGTTGTCGATGAGCTCGGCGTCCGGGTAATCCGTCACGACTACTCTGGCGGCGCCGAGTTCCGCCGCGCAGAGGATGGAGGGGAGGGCGGCTCCCGCGCCGAGTTCGAGGATGGATTTGGAGGAGATGAGGGAGGGATGGTG